>LQRL01157663.1:1452-12199 GCA_001703475.1 Hydroides elegans
TAGAATACGTCGATCTGCTTATCAAGGCATACGCTTGCGCGCACCATTGCTACGAGCCTTTGGCGTGGAAATCGAGCATCAGGTTGTCTTAGACATGCACGAAAATTGTTTTCTTCTTGATGGAAAACTTAAACTACGGATTTTACAAAGGTTCACTGAATGTGACTTTTCGATCAATATCGTGTTTCGAAGTAACCAGAAAATAAGCGAAACGTAATTTCCAAAACGGTTGTAGACCCATTAATGTAGCATTAAAAAACCCGTGAAGGCATCATTTGACATATTCAAACAGTTCTTTTTAACAATTGTACTAAAGCTGGCACTTCCGGTGCCTAGCGTCTGGCTATTCGCAAGATACTTTGTCAACTCGAGCGATCGCCCCAATTGGCTTGAATTTTCGAATATGCACCTAAAGAGTCCAAATGTACCAATTATCTTTAAAATTTCTGGCAAGATAGTTCAAACATCCATGAAAATGCATATTTAAGTGTTTGTTACTCGCTATTTCGTTCGTTCATTTTCAAGAGTTCGCCGAATCGTCGATAGCAAATATAGAGTCGTAAAAATTTATTAAATGAATTCACATTATGTGCTGTTTAATTTGATACATAATTGGTAAAAATCAATCAACTACTTTTGAAGTTACAGAGATTTGAACAACCGGACATTTCTTTTATTGTCGATTATAGATGTGTGGTAGTGGAATGGATAATGAAATATTCCAAGCGAAAACAGTGGTAGTATAATAATTTTACGATGTTCTACAAATTATTTTCATTGAAAATTCAGTACGATTCGAAATATAAATCGGCTTCGGGAAGACATATTGGCACGGTCGGGAAGACATATTGGCAGTGGGAAGACAAATTGGCACGGTCGGGAAGACATATTGGTAGTGGGAAGACATATTGGCACGATCGGGAAGACATATTGGGACGGGAAGACATATTGGCACGATCGGGAAGACATATTGGCACGAAAAGCTCGGGAAGACATATTGGCACGGGAAGACATATTGGCACGCAACATGCGTGCTTTTTCTACATCTCAAATGGTCCGATATTACTGTTTTCTAGAAAGTATCATAGGAACGATAGGCATTTTTTTTTCATTTTGTTTATGTAGAACTGTAATCAGTGTCCCATTTTGCAGGTTGAATACTTTTTTAACAATTAAACGATTTAAACCAGTTGTTCTTTGGGTGTATGTATACACCGACCACATTACATAAAAGCAACATAGTTAGAAATATTGCAGATGCAATTTTTCATTTGTGTATCATGTGTTTTGGCGACCAGATAACTGAACAAGGGCCTGTTTTTTTTAATACATATATTATTTTTCTTGTATTGTAATGCGCGTAATACAGCCTTCAGCTTTCTTTCCATGTGAGTTGTTCTCTTCTGAAAAAAAACATTCAAAACAGTATTATCATTATTATTATTATGAATGTCTAATTCATATTTCATTAAAACCATTTAAACGCTAATATATTTTTCAAAATTTATAAAAGCATGATTTCAGATTCCAGATTTTACTTTCTTGACCAGATATTATAAGTTTAAATATGTGTATCATAAACACTTTAATGAAACTTATATGTTGACTATATCTCCGCGTGTTTTTTTTTTTGGCCAATTTTAAACACAATATTTTTCCATACTTTACATCAAACACTTTTTACACTCTGAAATAAAAGGCAAATATTTACCATAGATGTATTATATAAATATGCTCAGATTTAGCATTGAGAAATAAATACATCATATATGTTACTCTTAAATAGCGTATTTTTTTTTCAATAACGTCAACAGCGTCAAGAAGCTGTTTTTAATCACAGGTAATCATTTCATAATATGTTGTTATTCATCGCATTATTACTTGTTCCATTCGATAACGAAGTTAAATGATAAAACAAGTAATTTGATGCTGTAACTTGCATAAATATAAATATTTGATTGAGTGTATTAGACACTGACTGGAGGCTCTGCTTTGAGTAATAAAAAACAGGACCATTCATGCTCAATATGAACGAGTCTGATTCATATAAGGATCAATACATTCACTGCGTCAAGCGTTTCAGCAAGATACATCAACATGATGTTATTATTTGGTTGCATAATATTTTAACGAACGCATTTTTTACGTCATGGATGCCGGACTAGAAACGCAGTGTTCATAATGACGTAAGGACGTTTCTCTGGGGACAAGATGTACATGCATATTAACGTCAAGTTGGCTGACACATAAACAGGAATAGCATCTGTTTAACGTCGTTTCTTTTAAAGACATTTAAATAACATACCTTAGACGTGTCTGATGCATATAACATGTTTAACACTCTGCAAAACATCAATTTCCACTCTAGCAGTAAAGCAGCACCCCTTCTTCAGACAGATACATTCAAAAGGCATCACCGAAAAACGAGTTTTTGAGGTCTCAGTTACACGCGTGTTATTGTGAATTGTGACTTTAATGCTTCTCTGAAGCAGCCAAAATACTTAAGTGCATATATCTCGCATCGCAGACAAGCCGTAAAAACAAACGCAGTTTGTTTAATTATTTTTTGTCACTCTCGACAAGGCATACAGCCATTTAAATCATGACAGTTGCATTTGAATAGGGTATAATGCTGACATGATGTTATGGTATATATGACTAATTGTTTAAGGATATATTCACTGTAACATAATTTTAGGTGTTTCGTCATAGATTCAAAAATATATTGATACATTAAAAGGATAAGGCAGAACAGGATATGTTTTTCGTTTAGGTTTAAAGGGAGAATACTAAATTTTTATCCAATAACAGGATAATTTTAGAACGTGCGGATGTATACAAAGTCGTTCAACATCTGGATTTAAACATAATTCAAGTAAGTTTAAATTTCTCATATTCAATGATCTTTTATTATTAATAATAGAGTTGAACAATGGCTTCAATTATACTGTACGTTTAATAAATCAAGAAGTATTAATTTACATCTTCAATAAATTCATCTCGTTTGCTTTTTAAATCTCAAACTTAAATATTATTTGAGATACTTTCGGTACATCCGATTTCATTTCATTCTGATGAATTTTACTCGATGGTGTTTCATTTTTATACTTTTAACGTTTTCATTAACCTGTCCAGTTCAGAGTTAGTAAACAAATGTTATATGTATCTTTCTGGTGACTGATTTTCGCTAGGAATGTCAAATTCGTAAATACATAATCGCAGCCATATTCTACAAATTTTTTTATCAGATATAACGTTTAAAAACGGTCCAAAAACATCCAAATACGAACGAAAGAGGTATTTGCCACAGTGTGCATTCCTGCGTTGTTTGTTTATTTTTTAACGAAGATAAAAACATAAGCGCAAGACACAAACTATGTTGCACCTCTTAAAAAATGATTCCAAAATGAAGACCAAGGTAACGATAATAAAAATGGAATAGGAACTTAACCTTAAGGCTGCAATTCCTTTCATCAAACCTAAAAGGGTGATCTTTTATTATATTCGGCCTTGGAATAGTTTTCTAAGGTTAAGACATTTGATCACATATAGAATTCTACATGCCTAGTAAAAAGTGCACCGACGTGTTAACCATGTTTCAAATTAGTGTCTGATGAATGATATTAGTAGAGTCTATGATCTAACTCCAGAGGGAGTGTTCGCAAAAGGAGTAACAACATTAAGAGTAAAAACAATAAAAAATACTCGAGGGTCCGAGGATTTTACACATCAATGACATCTTGAACCAATTTAGGATGACTGGAGTCAGGGTCATAGAGAATCTCAATAGTTCATTTAAATAAAAGTTATGACTACTTAAGATACTTTAAAATAAATATAATATCTTGCCAAGAATCATGCCTAGCCATACACCGCAAATAACAACTTTTTTCTTCTTTAGTTCAGATTTTAAAATCATGTGATTTTTGCTGCACTGCGGAGAGTCTGATGCGGTAATTATGCCTTAATACCGCTAAGAGACGCTCTTAAACAGTATAAAGTTTTTAATGCAGCATGATATGAAATAATCTTATTTTAAGGCATCATTATCTTTCGAGAAACCCTTTAAAAAGGTGTCTTCTATCTAGCGTGAAATAAGAAACTAGGCAGCTTATAACTTAATCCTAAACATAAATGATGTTGCTGTTTTGAATCAAAAGGCGCATCTTTTAGTAGAGAAAACAGAATGAAGAGAGTCAATACACTATCTATATTGCATTTCAAGATATTCCGTTTAGAAATGGCGCATTACCTTTCAGTAAATGAGGACAACAAATACATATATATTGCATCTGAAGAAATTCCATATCGGGGTCTAACTGACATAGATCACGTTTTTTCTCAAAGATTTATCGTTAAGCATCAATAACCTTGCTAAACCCCCATTTTAAGATTGCATATGCAGCAGTATAATTTTACGTGGTGGAAACCATAGAGACATCGCAAAGGAATATTTGGTAACCAAAAACAATTTCATCATTATTCTCAGGTTCAATATTTCATTTCGTTTCTATTTTTCCATCTGGTCGAACGACATTATCCTCATGACTTGTGACATCACAAATTTTGCCCCAACGTAGAATTTTCCTTATTGCGGGTAACGGTAACATGGTAAACATCCATGGAAAACTTAACCAGACATTTATTTATCCTAGTACCGATT
The DNA here is from genome assembly GCA_001703475.1 of Hydroides elegans. Lineage (NCBI taxonomy): Eukaryota > Metazoa > Annelida > Polychaeta > Sabellida > Serpulidae > Hydroides > Hydroides elegans. The sequence continues at coordinate 6,116 of LQRL01157663.1, forward strand.
TAAATAGAAAATGAAACGTTGAAATGAAAGTAGAATGACAACAATGGATTTTAATTTTAAATGTATCAGGGCCCGTAGAAACCTGCAAGGTGCCCATTCCTGTAAGATAGGGACGTATACTGATAAGGGAAAATATACGTTGATCCAATGCTGTCAGTATGTCAATGAATTCGTCAATGTGCAATGGAGTTACCTTATATCTATATCCCGAAGAAAATATGTATAGCTTAAGGTTGATTCGATTCACGGTCATGTTTTGCGTGTTTCAATGATATGAAAAACAAGTTTATTACAGTCACGGTTTATTTGATTAACTTGCCTTGACGAATCAGCTAACCTAAGTATACGTCAGTAACACTAAAATGAATTTATTCCGAAGATGTCCTTCGTTTGATCATTATTATAAAACCTCATTGATATATTTGTTTTAAAAAGTGCAGCAATTCGAATTAGGTGATACGATTTACCCCAACAATTACCTCAACAATATGTTTTTCAACGAAAAACAGGTAATTTAAAATACACAAGTGGCGAAAATATCACTAGACCTCTATCTTAATCTAACCAATCCCTTACCCTAGCTAAACTGAGATTATCAGTGAGCATAATTATAATATCGCATATTATTTGCCGCGTTTTTGTATCTTTGCCAAAACAGATTATAGTTTTTTTCTATGAACAACCAATTAAACGTGATCGATATCGTTTCGTTTTTAATGACACTGAATAGTTTTGCAAATCGATATCCGGTTAATCTCTTCTATCACACAGTAAAAGGTCTAAATATTTGTCCAAAAGTATTTTTATTTCGCCAATAAACATATTTATATCAATTAATGGTTCTAAGACAATTAGGTTATCGTAAATTCAACGTTTTCAACAAAAAAAATATGCATAAGCCCTCTGATTTCTTAAGAATATATCATCAGTTGGTAAAACGTCGCTTTCGAAGGCAGAATCGAAAGGATGTTCTTATCTCGGCCCATAGTTTACGCCGTCGTTTAAAGCATCGATGGCATCGATGTCGGATGAACGTTCTCCTAACGTCTGACCTCTTCGCGACGCTGAAACGACGTTGCTCGATGTCAAATGATGAGTCAAAAGAAAACAGAATCATATAAAAAATATTTTCTAAATATTAAAGGAAAAGAAAATGTAAAACAATGAATCATGAAATGGTCCGATTTGTAAACAGTTGCAGAATAAAAACTGCCTTTACACCGCCACCAATTATTGTGGTCAGATATGAATAATGAATTTGATACTTCATTTATTATGTTGAACTGATGTGTGACTCAAATAAACGAGTTTATACAGGAGATTCAAATAGCAACATGTTTTTATCTTTCTTTTTAAATCAGAAAACGGACTTTAAAGTCCTGGCCACATTGGAAGCTTTTTCTTGTTTTTTTCCTACAAACCCTTTCTCCCAATGTATTCCTTATGGGAAGCTAAAAACACTACCTATAAACGCTCATTGCTCGTTTAAAAGCAAATCGCCTTATTGATTTCTCGAAAGAAAATACATGGGAAGACAGAGTTAGGAAATACATATGTAAAAAAACACTTTCAGTGTTGCCAGGCCCTAATTGATTTCAATCACCCCCCATAAGCTGTTAATTCCTCATAAAAGAGTATCCACTGCAAAAAAATAAACTTACTTGTTGATTTTGAATGAGAGCACAAAACAAAATTATATATAACTAAGTCATTCGACTAATTCATTGTTAAGATAAAATAATTGTTATAAAGGGAAAAAGTTTATATCATATATCATTTGATGAATATTTATTTGCTATTTGATTACATTCGACACCATTATAACTACAGGTCAGACAGATGTTCGTTTAAAAACCATTTTGTTTATTCAATACAATAAAATCTTATAAATCTTATAAAAAAAACACATAAAATAAGATATTGCAGGTACGGATTTAGAGAGGGTGCGCGCGGTGCCCCCTCGTGATAATAAATCATACGAAATATAAATCGCCCCCTTCCCCGTTTGATCTTGAACTTTATAGCGTCAGCGTCCCGGAACAATATTTTCTGGATGTGCGCCTGCTATATTCAATTGGTTAGTTGCTTAAGCCAGGCTATTATAAAATTGATTTCGATCACTCCCGTGGGTAATTCTCAACATCGCATCACCTGATATACTTGATTCGGTTTCACGTACCGGTTCAATATTAAGCAAAAAAATAGAGACGCATTGATATATTTGTTTATTTTCCGCATATGAAATTAAACCCCGTTTGTCAGCATTCATACAATATATATTTCATTTACACTCCTGCATCAGTTTTAGTGTGAATGCTATGATATTATGAATATGCAAAGAAATATATTCTAAGGAAATTATTATAAAACAAACTAGGGTTCCGTATCAAGTGTCTCATTTATTTGCAAAGCTGACACAATTATAACAACACAGTGAATAAATAAACATCATAATTATAAGACTGCTTATTCATTTTTATAAGTCATTTACGTTATGTTTTACCACACTTTGCAACCCTAAGGTGCAGTGCCTAAGGTTTAAGATATCAACCACTTTGTTATTTTGTAGTTTTTTTCATTCGATTTGACAAACCTCAATTAACGTTATGGTGGGTTTTGAACAAATCGTCATTTATTTATTGAATATTCAGAATAGATTTTTTATTTTCTTGTACCATCTTGCCCTATAGAAAACACAATATCAAGCTGGATTATGGAAATATCTAAGAAGTGGAAAAATTTCAAAGAAGAACAATGAATGGTTCAAATATCACTGGTTCGAACGGATAAAAATATCCAGTGGAAGCATCTTTACATATTAACCCCTTTTTCCTTTTTCATTTCAAAAGTTCTCAAAAATGACTAATATCCATTGTTTTATATATAAGAATAGATCGTGCTTCATGTATCAACTTTGCTTCCATGAAATGATATCAGCATCACGATGGAATGTGGTGTCAAGTCAAATATGGTAAATGGGACCTGACTCGTTACCCTATGGGGTCGGTTGGCTGGGTTTTCTTTCGCATTGATCGTGTCAATAGTTAATTGAATCTTAATTTAAAAGTGGTTCTGATTTTGGATTTCCTTGATATCGGATGTCGACATTTAAGAATAATGGTGCGGTCACACGCTCTAGCGATCACTACGAAAAACATAAGATAATATAGTTATATGAATTCTCATATAAGTATTGCTGGTTATATATAAATTAGTATATTGGATCTAGACTATTTTGAACCGGGTGAGAGGGTGTCAAAAAAATCTATATATTAATATAAAGGGGTGCAAATGTCTATATAATTTTTATCAAATACCATATAACAGGGCCGAAACATAGATACGTGCCTGTTTCCTTTTTCTCAGCGATCTCAGGAGAACACACCACAATGCACATAAGCATTCCAATAATACAATCTGCAATGCAATATAAGCATTGTTGAATGATTATATTCATACAGACTTCTATGAATTCATATCTCTTTCTTTTAAAACAGGATGTATCGCCGCGAAGAACTCCGGCTTCTGCTGGTGGCTTTTATATCGATGACGTCACTAGTCGTTGGACAGAACGCAGAGGAAGACATAGGTACTTACACATATTATAATCTAGCGTATATAAGGATCATGACCCATATTCCGAGCCTTTCCTGGCCCTTTAACTTTATCCTACCCTTATAGAATGATTTAAAGGACTAAAGATGTTAAGGTTAAAGAGAGCGGTGAATGTGGGTCCTGTTATGATGAGAAGCGGAAAGGAGCGACAGCGATTCTTGTTCTAATGTTGTCTCTTGAAGGTATATTCAAATTTGACGCAGTCCTATTAAGAATATATCAGAACAAGACTCGCTGCGTCTCTTTGTCGCTTCCTGTCAAACGTGGATCTCAATCTGGATAAAAAAGGTCCGGAGACGTCATGAGACCGTTGCTATGTCTGTGAAATTAATATTAATTGTTATGACCAACTTCATCAGATTGCACTTAAGTATATTTAACTCCTTTATAGTAGACGCAAATAGCTACAAGGCATAATGCATGACCAAGAATTTACCTTCCAATGTCCTTAAAATATATTGAAAATATATTTCTTAGTGGTTCCTTGATGCTATGCATCTCATTGTTTTGTCTTAACATCTATGTCGTTTTATTGATTTTATTTTCAAATCAATCAAATGTTTTCACATTCAATGAACACATTTGGTTTCAGACAAGTAAAGTAATCTTAAATTAAATGCACCTGTTTTTACAAAATATTCAAACATGATCGACATTAATTTATAGCCTTTAATATACATTTTGTTTTAGCTTGTTCGTCTGTGGACTGTCCAGTTCCAAGTAATTGCGTTGGTAACATCATGAAGATGACTGACCATGGTTGCCCCACGTGTGAATGTGAAGACACGTGTCCGACTGGAATGGTAGATTGTTTTTTTTTAATGTCCATTCATTTATTGATTTGATTCAAGTAACATAATTAGTCAGGCGCGGATCAAGATAATCTCATTCCGGTCTACAGTATATATAAGAGCAGAACGGCTGTGGGGAGAAAGTATTTATTATAATAACATATGAAGCAAAACTGTATGTTCCCTGCTCATGCGTCCATATGGGCGTAGAGTTAATATTCATACTTACTTATTAAACAAATGATAGTTGGTTTTAGTGTATGTATATTTAAATTCAGTCCGATAGGCAATTTAAGGGTCTGGTCATACGGAACGTGTTTATTTTGGCTTTCATAACAAACCGTGCACGTTGCGAAATTTTCCCGTGTGGTCAGGCCTTAAGCAGCGATGCGGATCAGAGACATTGCGGCACCTTGTATAATGTATAAAGTATAGATTTGATTTATATATATTTAACAACGTAATTCCTAAATGCAATTTATGGTGTTTTGTCATGTACATTATATGGCCTTTTTATTTATACGTCCAGTATTTCTGATTTGGCTTGAGTATGGCAGTCCACGCAATGTAACCTGCGAGAGGCCCGTTGTGCCATGCCCGGCCATGCGTATGCAGAGATGTCAGTGTCCTTTCGGCCCATGATATCCTTTCATTCTTATATCATATAGAAATCTACCGTTTTGCATTCCAGATTTGGCTAGATTGCGGCAGTCCATGCAATGCAACCTGCGATCGTCCCGTTGTACCATGCCCGGCCATGTGTGTGCAGAGATGTCAGTGTCCTTTCGGCCAATTGCTCCATGAGGGCGAATGTATGGATCCCGAGGATTGTCCATCGAGTGAGGAAGAGGAAGGTATGTATAAGCGAATGTTATAAATTGTACACTCATCATTGATCATTTTAACGAGTTTAAACCTATCAATTCAATGAATCTAGGATATCTGAAAAAAATCAAACCTTGTGTTACTGGAATAAGCAGTTAGATTATACATTATGTGGCATTTTAGCAACAACAACAAAATCTGTGTATTTGGTACCTTAGCTACGTATTTAAATAGTTTCATAATTTTAGTGCTTTGAATACATATTTCTGATAAAAAGAACATAAAATCTCCACACACAAAACATGGAGCATGATTGTATGCTACATGTGTATGATACAGCATTTTTGAGAGCGTTATATAATCGAAAGAACATATTTGACCAATATTGTTTTTTGGTATGTTTCCCTATTTAAGTTCATGAGTGCCTTCCTGTGACCTGTGCGCCAATGAACAATTGCGTTGGCAACGTCATGAAAACGGACGAAAATGGCTGTCCAACCTGTGAATGTGAAGAGACTTGTCCGACGGGAATGGTAATTTCTTATTTTTATATAATACATGTATAACCATGGAATCACTTTTTTAAAGGTTGATATACCTTGCAAATGTGTGAGTTAAAATGGTGTAAACGCAATTAAGATATAATGAATATTATCATCATCATCATCATCATCATCATCATCATCATCATCATCATCAATTGTCATTTATATTGCGCATATGGCAACTATGCGCTACAATATGTAAAATATAATCCATTAATTGTAAGATTTCCTGAAAAAATGAGTCTTGAGTTTGTTTTTGAACAAAGCGAGAGAGGGTTGTTCTCGAATAGAATTCGGTAGTGCGTTCC
>LQRL01157666.1:13101-25098 GCA_001703475.1 Hydroides elegans
TAAAGCCAAATGAATCTGCGTATTCAAATGCCTTGAACAGAATAAGAGATACTCTTACTTATCAAATTGGTCTCTTCTCGCCTCTACACAACAAGTTTTTGAATGTTACAAGTAGGTGTATCAAGCATTTAGATATACCACCTCTCTCCTTACTCGTCGCTTCATCCCACCAATCTTGATCTTTTTGAGATATCTGACTTCTTTACTCCCAAATTTCAGATGGAAAACAGAAGATGTCAAACCTGAGACGGGTCCGGACCCACCCCCTTCACTCGCCGCTTTTCTCTACGACCTCGAGCCCAACACGCAGTATGCTGTCTATGTTCAGAGCTATACAGTGTCATCGGCTATTAAGGGCGCTTTAAGTCCTATCATGTACTTCACTACCGAAGCCGATAGTAAGGGTCTTACTATACTTCTCCGTGGCTTTACCTTCTCCCTCTTAAGTTGTGTTTGAAGTTCCTTTGGGGTATATATTTGCAGTAAAATTGTTTGATTTTCCTCATGAAACTAGCGGTCAATTGCTTTAGCTTGTCCGAATGTCTAAGGTATCGAATTGCTATTATTTTAGTTCGAAATGCTATAATAGATGTATCATCTATAGTTGGTGTACTCTGACAAAATATGTTTAACCACTGACGACATAAACATCAAACGACTTCTACATTATAATACAATTACCTTTAATTTTTTTTCGCAGCACCGACGGAGCCTCAGAATGTACGCGTTGTCAGAACGGGCCAAAACGAGCTGCTTGTGTCATGGGATCCGCCGCAGCGACCCAATGGCAACGTCACTCACTATTACGTGCGCTGGTTGCCCCAGAAGCTATCGGCGGCCAAGTTCGATCTCAGGGATTACTGCTGTAAGTTGAGAGGAAGAGGGGTTTTGATTTCTTCAATGCATTATCGTAAATACTTATTTTCTGAGATAATTAAGTTTTAATTAAAAATACTTTTTTTTCTGTAATATTATATAAATTAGATATACAAATGTATATACTTTTCCTGTCACGAAACTATTTTCTATTGCTCGATTTGATAAATATTGAAAAGGAATGGCCTGGACATCATTTGTGTGTCCGCTTAACCTCTAGTAAAAGACACAACAAAAACACACATCAATCCCAATATATCTAATCCTTAAAACCACATTTAAACCTCCCTTTATTCCTCCCAAAAACAGTGGATCCCTTGACCGGCTCAAGCAAAAAGCACGGCGAGGGCGAGAACCCTTCAGACGACAAACCCGAACAGAGACCAATGTCTAATGAAACCTGTCCAATGCCCGAGGAATGCTGCGAATGCCCCAAAACAGAGGCCGAAAAACGCGTAGAGGAGGACGAACGCATGTATCAGATTGAATTCCAGAATTTTCTGCAGAACCAGGTCTACCATGCCAAGTAAGTTTGTTTTGTGTTTAAGCGCTTTAATGCATGTTTTTATGTTGCGATTGCGGTCGATTTTCCCGTACTTCAAAGGGAAGAGTTTTGATTAAGGGTTTTGGGGATTATGCTGCTTCGGGTCAAGGGGCTTAAGCTTTGATTAAAGGATAGTGAAAATACAAAACTTTTCAATTATCAATTATGTCAGTTTCATTGAAAACGCATGTCAGATTGTCTCTTATTCGCGGTGTAATTCATGTGCCAGTGTGTTTTCTTACTGCGATTCATCATACAAGATTCCTTAGCTTTCGGGTCTTTGGCCAGTTTTGATGTTATTCTTCGTAAATTGTACATCGTTTGTGAAGCATTTGCACGTCTCTGTAAAAGCAGCGCGCACTTTCTTTATAATAGTCAAGTTTGAATATGTTGAAGTCGCTGTCTTACTATGTGAACCACAAGGATGAGGTTGGGTTCTTACTCAAACTCTCAGATGGTTTTGAAAAAATATCATTTTTAGTGACGGAGAATACATTTAAATAGTTTCGTGTTCGATTATTAGACCGCTTTATTTCGCCAATCAATAATTTGATTGTCAAATCATTCTCTTTATGAGCATAGTTCTTGTCGCATGTTATAGACTTTTCTTTTTGGCTGCCGACCCTGCTTACTCTTAGTAACATCGTATAAGTTAGATTTAAGCTATGACGCTAACTTAGATATTATATAAATTACTATTCAAAGACATCAGATATAGATTGTTTGTCCATTTACTATTTGCCGCAATAACACATCTGTCAAGCGCGTTCGATCTTCTTTCGTTTGTGTCCGTTTTAATTGCGGTTGTCATGTTTAACATTGCGGTTATAAACCATTCATTATTCATTCACTGAAACTGTTTGGTCAGCTTTTGTGTTAAAAAAACAAAGGAACAAACACATTAAATGGTTTAGGTTTTACGTTGTTGTCATTTAAACAATGTAAACGGTTCAATAAATGTGAATTGTTCATTATCGATATATGTTTACTTGCCTTTGGGTGCGTTCAAAAATCATATGGACTGCGTTACTTTTAATGCCTCGCTTAATTTGTGTATGCGTATATTCAAAATATTGTTTTATTTCGTTATTACTCAGCTTCAATGTATTCGTCTTTTACTTAATTTAAAGTTTTAACTGCTGTTATACACACAATTCATGTTAGAACGGTCTGTGCTACGCTTTTTCAGGGATAACTACAGAAAGAGGCGAAGTCTTTTAGCTTCTGTCTTCGAAGATCTGACCAGGTTCATATCCATGCTTTTGATACTTTGCCGCCGCCTTCAAAATATCCCTCCCCCAAACTGATCTTATATCGATTTTGGATAAGTTTGTTTAAGCCTCCTTGTTCTATTGCTTTCAAGATGCTTTGCTGTATCAAAGAATCATGATGCTTTCGCTTTCTCATGCGTACTTCGAAATGATCGAAACCAGTGTATAAATGATCGAGGGCATATACATTAATTATATTTATCATATTTTATGCTAGAATATATATGAAAATATGATTCAGCTTCCCACGATTAAAATGATTGTGCAGGAAATAGTTTCTAGCAAACCTGTTTGATTATTCTGGTATTGACTTAGTCAATGCCAGGAAAGGGCTGATACACTTGCAGTTTTGCTAGTAACTTTTTCTTGCAATATGATATAAGAAATTAAATGTTTTTATTTGCATATTCCAGTTTTTCTGCATTACACTCTTTCGTGATTATTGATAGTTTATACGAAAGAGTGTCATGTTAAACATTTATTGAATTCAACTATTGTAAGAAATGAGTCAGATGGTCAAAGATTTTTTTTTTTTCAGCTTGAGGATATTCAACGAATTACTTGTATTATGCACAAGTATTTATTGAACGCAACTCTTTAATCATATGCGTTTATAAATGTTAATAAATTCAAATTGTGTTAGCATTAGCTGCAAATATACCTGACTGTATTGCCGACATACACATATCTTAGGCACTAAATCGTTGCGTTGGTAACTCGCGTTGATGTGTAACTAAACGTGTTACGTGATATAAAGTTTTATACGATCAGGCAATTCATATTATCACGCTTTTTTACGGATATAGAAAAAGGATAAATTAAGACATTTTAAGTACCATTGTTAATATTTGTTAACATTAAGCATGTTGCACTCACCAATAAACCTTTGATACAGATGCTAATGTACAGATTATCTATTTGTCTGACGTATATGTATAGAAACAAGATGACGCTAAACATAAAAAACATTTGGTTATATCTAATATAAACATAAATCCGCAGTTTATAACCACCATTCTTGTGTGTGATCTCACCAATAATCCCATGACTTCACCAATTTCCCTAACTACCATAAACGGCGCGATTTTTTGTCCCACATCACCCTTTGTACATAGCCACACCCGTTGCTAACGCTGCACTTGTGCCCATGTGTGACAATCTCTTTATTTTTAGGGACGACCAAGACAAGGATCCATTGGGAAGGAGCAACAGGGGGTAAAGCTACATTTACGCATTTTCCCTCATTTATATCTGTCACCGAAACATCCGGACATCATTATATAGCGCGAGCATGGACTGAATATGTTTTGATACGTTTAAAAGTTTTGATACGTTTAAAAGATTGATTTTTTTGGGAAAAACACATATTGTTTATGTTATCAAAAAATGTCTGATGGCATAAATAATTAAGATTGATAAGTATTGCGTATTTGTATGATTCCGTCCATGCAGCGCATCCTTTTTAATATGATGTTCGGAAATACTGATTTTCTATCCCTATTTTTCGGCTGTTTTTGGGTAAACACCGATTTCAAATTTCTATTATTCTCTTAGGAAAACATTGCAATTATGAATTGGTTAGGTATTCAATCAAATTTTAGAAAGCAATTGTGCGATACGTCACATTCTTAATGTGGTTCCCTTGTCACGAAATACCTATGAACAGCCGTAAAATACATGTGAATAATTTTAGAAATCAATTTTGCAGAGATTTTTCTCTTACTTTGTGTTGTACTTGTAGAGATTTTATATTAGATGTTTAATTGCCGCGCTATATATCTTAACTTTTATTTTATTTTTACGTTTGATTTTGATCTAATTCAAATTTTCCGACGCATGAACCAAATCGTCCCCGTCCTAGCGGGGAAAAGATGGGCGTTTGCGTCAGTAGTCAATTTATTCCTCTTTAGTTTTACCTATTCATTGTGCCCCCACTTCGCTATAGCGCATTAAAATCATGAAATTTGTCTGTGGCAACAAAATTAATCTTAGAGACCACTTTAGAATAACATTCCAAGTTTATTAACAGTATTCAATATATATAACCTTTTCAAACGACTTTACTTGATTTTCTTATGTCAGAGAAATGATTATTTGATATATATCTTAACATAATCATTTAGTCTATTGACACCTTTAGTTGACAGAACTCAGTTGTATATCTTTGGGAGAATTAAGCTGTTTCCCCTACAGTGGACCCTCGTTAAACCGAACACGGTTAAACCGAATTATTGTTTAAACAGAATGAATGTTGAGGTCCTAGTCTCTATATGTTCATTATAAATGTCATCGGATAAACCAAAAATCGGTCAAACCGAATAGTTTTGGCCGGTCCCGATATGTTCGGTTTAACGAGGTTCTACTGTATTTTATTTTGTAGTTCCAGGCAGAAGAATCCTAATTATCAAATTAGTTTAAAATGTTAAAATTGTATCAAGGTTTATTTACTTGAAGATTTTAATAATTATAGTTTTATCTTGGTGATGGTTCTTTGCATATTAATGATATTATTACTCTTTGATATTTATTGAGTGTAGCTGCTGAGTCTTTGATTACACCTAACGTTTCTTGTACAAATGATTTTACTGTGCATATTTCAGTTTAGATTTCATTCACTGATTTGCCATTGCATTTTTCTATTCATACTGCATTATGAAAGCAAATATAACTTGACAGATGCACCTAGTAAATTGCATATTGAAGCCAGGAATTGAACAATGAAAACATAACTAGACACAAGGTATTCATCAAGTCCTCTAGCTGTAAAAATGGAATACATTTGGCCACATTAACTGCTTCTTATAGGGCCTCATGTATTATTTTCATGCACACGCATTTTATGCTCTTTGAAAACTTTTTAGATATTCTGCAATAACACAGCTAATTTTAACTCAGCTACTCATAAAATATAACCTATTTGTTGCTTTCACATGTACGATACTTTATTTGTTTTAAAAAGGTAATATAAATTTGCATTATAAGTTAACATTTAACACAAGTTTTAAACTTATAAAGATATTCGTTATATGTTTATTTATAAAAGTAGATATACGTGTGTTGTAAATTTAACAAAGAATTTATATGTTTAAAATTAGTTCATATATGTCTATAAAACAACAGAATGCGCGTTCTTAACAATGATCCTTTAAGATTTTATTGTTTTATAATATTTCCGCGCACCTTAACTCCGTGAAATCTAATATTGTTGAGTTATAAGACACACTTCCGTTAAGAACTATTTTTGGTTTCACCATGAATGCATGCATGATTTCGTTGCGTTGAACTATTTGATAATAATCCGAGATCATTCATGCTTTCTCCCGTTATGGCAATCCCAATATATAGTTGCAAAGTTCATTTGCTAATATCCACTTTTCATTTTGATTGGTGGATTATACCATTCATCTGATTGGTCCATCCATATTCGCTCAATTTCATTGGTTAATATTATCATTTGCAAATCACAGGCCCGTGAGCGGAAATCGTAAGAAGCGCAACGCCATGTATTACCCAGGGTTGGGCGGAATTGCGCTTGGTGGCAACGATACGTACAATGGAACGACCGTCATGCCTAATACGACGGGGTCAGAGGATGCACCCGAGGAGGTATGGGGATGGTTTAGAATATTATTGGGTTAAGATGAAACAATGATTTATTGATTTTTATGCTATGAACAGCCATCCTGAAAATAGCGACCATGATAAAGACACACTATTTGTCGTCGTAGACAGTCTGGAGTAGGTAATGAAACATTTTATCAGCCAATATGTACTGACCTAAAATAATAAATTATAATGTAGATCAAATATATAATATGCTCACGTAGAAGAAAAGTCTGCTACAATTATTGTTGTATTCTTTCAGGATAAGGGATACCCAAAATATATGGTAATTTGGTAGTTTTAAGAAAAACGTTATTGTGTTGCAAGTTAGGGTATACCCTTGATCGGAACCAACATTTACTTATAAGTTGTTATTGATTCTGCTAAGAAATTATACTTTTTCCTTGATTGTGTATTTAGATCATATGAATCACCATCTATTCTCCATTCTACGCAATTCTTGAAAAACTTTTAAGCCGACTCTAAATTTATATGTGATTTGCAAACAAATAAATATTTTTATAAACACAGGATTACTACGAGACGGCTGTGGTCTACAACAAGCTCGAAGTGATGTTGACGCATCTGTCTCACTTCCAGGAGTACAGTATTGAGGTAAAAAGTCATTGTCATAAATATTCTTGATAATTTAGGCATATATATAGAAAATTTGAAAAAAAAAAAAGTTAACGGAAGAGGGAAAAAATAACGAATTGCGAAGGCTACATATGTGAATGTATGCATACCGGTACCTCAAAATGTATCGAGCTGTTGTTTTATTGGCCAACAAATTCACAGCACGTAGTATCTGTGTGGTCCAGTGTGCGCATTTAGTGCCAGGGCCTATATATGAGAGCTGGGTACAGGATGATTACAATCTAAACCCCAAAAATCAAATCGAAAATAACATACATTTGTAGTTTGTTCCATTAAACAACTATTTCTCAATCCCCCTACTTTAGGTGATCGCATGCCACGACATGAACCTGGACACGGGCATGCGCCTCTGCAGCCAACGTGCCATCACCTCGGCGCGCACGCTCCCTCTTCCTAAAGCCGATATGGTCGATATCGCCAATGTTACTGTGGCAACGCTCGAAGCACCCGATGCACAACCTACGATAAGTTTAAGATGGCCTGAGCCTACGGCGCCCAATGGGTTGATTGTGACGTATGAGATTGAAGCGAAGCAGCCTGATTCGCCAAGGGTATGTTAATGGACAATTGGATATTTCTTGCATCCTGTCACCTTTGTATTTATGCTGCTTTATAGGCAGAACGTGTTAAGAGTTTGGATTCATGATGGATTATACATAAAATTGTAAAGAAGAGAAGAAAAACAAAGAAATCTAATTGAATATAGCATATTTATTCATGTTTCAAATATGACATTGGATTAAGATATTTTGCACGTTATTTATTTTGCTTTCTATCAAGAAAAAGGAAAGAAACATCTGATATTTCAAATAAAATATCCTTTCTTGAAACAGGGCATGGATTACTGTGTGACACACAAGAGTCACCGTGAGATGGGCGGTGGCTTCAACCTGAACGGACTCGGTTCGGGCAAATGGGTGTTTCGCCTTAGAACCACCTCTTTAGCCGGCTTCAGTGAATGGACCGAGTACATGAACTTTGAGGTGCCGGCTGATCCTAAGCCACCTCCAAGTAAGTCTTATAGCTGTTTAGTGCTTGCTTGAAGCCTTCAGTTTATTTATTAAGATAATAAATTATAAATAGGTTCCCATGGTTTTAGAAACTTGCATTTCAAATTTTGTCATGATACCCGCTGTCTATGTAATATAAATTCTGAAAGACTCAATATTTACCATTTCTTGTATCCCTGTGTTGAAATGTCTTCAATATGGAGAATGATAGTGATCAAACCTTGAATTGCTTCAAAAGAGACCAAAAACGAAAGCAAACAAAAGCAACTTTTGAAAAACAAATGACGATTTATATTTGTGTCCACAGGCACCCCAGTGTGGATGGTAATCGTGCCAGTGATCGTGACCTTCATCTGCGTGTCAGTCATGCTGCTTCTCAGCTGCTGGTACTTCCAGCGCAAACGCTTCAATGTGCCCGACCAGCCGCTCTACTCGTCCGTCAATCCCGATTATGTCGGATTCACTGAAGGTGAGTTTCTCAGCAGCTATTTTAAGATATATTTATAAGCATTAAATTAATTCCTTCATTAAAAGAGAATTAAGGAGAATTGTCCGAGAGAATCAAGGAGAATTTGTCCGACAATTAGGTCTATGTTAGGAATCAACGAAAAATTGATACGCGTTGTTACTAGATTTGTTCTTAATAATAAACGATGATCGAGGATATTCACGATATATTTTCACATCACTCCTCTTCCAATTTTCAGCTTTGAAAATGTTGTTTGCATGCTTTCGTCAGAATTCATTACACTATATCACATTATATCATATAGATGAATCATGGTTCAAAACTAATGCTTAATCTTTCTTTATTCGTTTAATTCTATAGTGTACGTTCCCGACGAATGGGAGGTTGACATGGAGAAAGTGCAGCTGGTCAAGGAGATCGGTCAGGGTTCGTTCGGAATGGTCTTTGAAGGCATCGCCAATGATATTGCCAAGGAAGATATGGAGCCTGAATTCCATGGCAAGATACGCGTAGCTGTCAAGGTATGACATTTGCGATCTTACTAGTCTTAATTGCTATCATATCAGAAAACATGGTGATACTTGTCGACACATTGTCGACATCATTGGCTTTATAAGTAGAATTTAAAAAAAAAAAAATTCACAACGTTACAATAGAAAAGAACACCAACAAGGTATAAGAAAGTGAATATAAGCAAATTTGTGCATGTAGAAATGGCTTTATAATATTATATTATGTATAATAATGTATGGTTTCATTGTAACATTTTCAGACTGTTGCCAAAAATGCGTCGTATCGCGACCGAGTTGAGTTTCTTAACGAAGCCTCGGTGATGAAGTAAGTTTAAAGCCTTATCTATTGTGTTATTTTATAGCATTAAAGAAACCCCTCGTGCTAATTATGGCGTTAACTCTACATTAAATAATTTTACTTTCACCATTAAAGCTGCTAATTAATAGTCTGTAATGTAATAGGCTGTAATGACGTGTTAAGTTAAAATATTAAATCTTGCAAGGTTAGTTAATTAATTCGACACTTTTTTTTTTGCAAACATAAAGTTAAATTTAATATGGTTAGAAAATTAGCGCCTCGACACTTTTTTGCAAACATAAAGTTAAATTTGATAAGGTTACTAAATTAGCGCATTGACACTTTCAGAGCGTTCCGGAGTTACCACGTGCTGCGTCTCTTGGGGGTCGTCTCAAAAACTCAGCCTACGTACGTGATTATGGAGTACATGGCCAACGGGGATCTCAAAACCTTTTTGCGTATGCACCGACCGGACTATGAGGTATGTTTGTTGAATCACTCGTAAGATTTGCTTGAATAAGCGATTCGCAATAAAAACAAGAATATGTATTACTTTCTTAGTTTGATATTATATTTATTGGCAATGCATGTACTATAACTATAGAAGTGTTACAAATTGTAAATAAATACACATCTAATGCTAATGTTTTGTACATGTATCAAGTCACAAAACAAATGTTCTTTTTATACAGGAGGGGAACCCGCGACGCCCACCCACAATTGGACAAATTCTGCAAATGGCCGGAGAGATAGCTGACGGAATGGCTTACCTCTCTAAAAAGAAATATGTTCACAGAGATCTGGCTGCAAGAAACTGTATGGTCAACGACCAATTTGTCGTCAAAATTGGAGGTAAATTATTTCTCTGCCATATAGGCCTATAGCAAGATGTATTTTTACGAATTTGGCCCGCGAATTCATAAGTTGGCAGAGACGTTAATATTGATTCTGTATTTACAATACCATGCTATACACTTGCGTTATAGGGTTTATAGGGGATTCCGACCTTAAAGGGGATTTCGACCTTATTTTCAGATTTCGGTATGACCCGTGACATTTATGATCAGGATTACTACCGTAAAGCAGGAAAGGGATGTTTACCTGTTCGCTGGATGGCACCTGAGTCTCTACGAGATGGCACATATACCTCACAATCCGATGTCTGGTAAGGATACTTTATAAAGAATTCTTAGATAAAATGTAGAGTTACTTTGATTTAATATAGGCCTAAGTTGTACAACCCATGTTCCGCCTGGTATCTGTTTGTATTGATTTTATTGATCATCACAAGATTGAAATAGTGAGTTTCGAATGAAGAACTTTTAAATTGGAAAATTCGAACTTTCAATTTATGAAAATGACGACTAGAAAAATATAAAACTGGTTTGCTTCACTATAAGACATGACATTGAATTCGTCACAATCACAGGTGTACAAAAGCATGTGATATCATTTAATCGTTCCATTTTAAATGTTTAACCATTGTCCCTGTTAACTTTATCTTACAGGTCATTTGGCGTTGTATTATGGGAAATGGCAACGCTTGCTACACAGCCTTACCAGGGTTTATCAAACGAAGAAGTCCTGAAATATGTCGTCAACAAAAACATAATGGAGCTGCCAGAAAAATGCCCCGAGAAAATGTAAGTAATATCTTTAAATAGGAGATGGCATAAAACCGAATTCAATGTTTCAGTAATCTTAGCAAAGATAGCGACTAGCATCTTGCATATTACCCAATAATATTGCACTATTTCATAGTAGAGACGGAACTCATGCTTAAAATAGATACGAATCCATCGTAGTAATATTTCGAGAATTAAAAACCATACCATATTTAAAACAAAATAATGCTTCATTACCACACCCCCTTTTCCCTCTTTTCACAGACAAAAGATGATGCTGTGGTGCTGGGAGTACTACGGTCGCGACCGGCCCAGCTTCGGTTCCATCATCGAATACCTAGAACCAGACCTAAGCGACGCCTTCGTCGAGAAATCCTTCTACTTCAACCAAGATATGGCCGAAAGCATTGGCGGCACCGAGGGCGGGCTAGAGGATGAGACATGTCTCAATTGGGAGGAGGATGAAGACGATGAGGGCATGGTGGATGATGGGCCCGCGACGCCCTTGACACAGGGCACACCTCAGCACCATGCAGCAGGGGCCCAAGTGGTTGGATCCCAGCCGGCGGGTCAACTGCCGATGTTGGCCCCGGAGTCCTATAGTGATACTCATTCGTCGTTGTCATACGATTCACATCATAAGCCGTCGCCGGCGGCCACACCCAATAATAATCAAAACTCGTTTCTGATCCCTCACAACAACAAAGGGGGTGACGGTGCAGGTGGTGGGGGAGAGGGGAGCACGCCGCCCAGACGGTATCCAGGGGGCGGTCTACCCAATGGACCCACCAGTGCCCCACCACCACCACCGCCACAAAAGGACCCTTATGTATTAAAAGACACAGCCCATCTGTGGCAACGGCCGCCTTCTCCCACTACAGGGCGGCGGAACAACCCGCAAGGAGGAGGGTTGGCGCATAATCATTCCGCCTCGTCACCTAATACCGAAGAGGGTGGCGAGCGGCCGAGTGGTGATCCGTATAATAATCATGTGGACAATAGCAGGGACGGTAGTAAGAGTAGTGGGACGGGGGGTTCTGGAGGCAGGAACGGTATCACCAATGGGCATATAGCACCGCATCATGTGACGCCGGCACAGTGCTAACGTTTGCCCCCTATAACCCCCCCCCCC
>LQRL01157672.1:0-13865 GCA_001703475.1 Hydroides elegans
GTGGTTGATGGGGGGGGGGGATTGGGAGAGGATGCAAAGGACCGACACGTAAACCTCTCATAATGGAATGGATACTAAATAGCAAGCAAAAGAAAGCCCAAAGAATTATGCATCGACCTTTTGAAAATAGCTGATGACCAAAGGCCTGATGTCATAAAAAGTAAAACGAATGTTACAAATATATGATATTGTAAACGTTCAATTTGTAAAACACCGAATACTTTGAAGTTTAATAAAAACCACGCCAAATTAATCACTTATATGTCCGTTTGCTTCAATAAATAGGTTAATGTTAATAATTTGTCAGGTAGTACACATGTTGCATGTTTCCTACGCCCACCTCGAGTGATTTCCAGACTTTTTTGCCGACAACTACACCATGGATAATTGAAAAGCATATTTTGGTGATTGAGGAGCAATCGCAAAAAAATCACTCAATGAATGAGCTCGTTTTGTACAAGCTCTAGATTTTCGTACGATACAATGCCATACCCATATAAACCAAGATGTCAAGATTAGCTATTGGATGCGGGCAGAGGTTGTAATAATTGTAAATGATTATACACACATTGAATTAAATTTATCTAAATATTTTTCTTTCAAGAATTTTGTCATAAAAGGCAGGTTTCTATATTTTCAAACTTATATAAGTGTATTTAAATCTAAAAAGACATGCTAACTAATACTATGTTGCATTTAATATTTAAACATTATTTGGGTGTGGCTACGCATGAATGTATATATTTTGCTATAAATTAACTGTGATAATGCCATTAATAAATTAATTTCGATGTTTATTAATAAGACTTAATCTAGCATGATTCATTCATGATGGTAATTGAAGGCGTGAATCTTGACATTTTTTGGTTGTTTTAAGTTATGCATTAAAACAATAAAGGGGTTTGATTTCAAAAGTTTATTGCGGTAAAAATCCATTGCCTCAAACAATTAACGCAAGGCTGGGATAAAATCAATAAGTTACAACACATTCATGAAATATCAAATTTGTAGAATATTTTATAGCTAACCCTGACTTTATCTTAAACGCCATAATATATATTCTAGCAAATCATCATACATACAAAACCTGACTGATATTGTTGTTATCTGACCAGACCTGTAAATCAGTAGCTCCGTAAATTCAGTTGTTGCATGAGCTGAAACAAACGAACATGGTGTTGGTCTTTCGTCAAACTAGTTTATTATTTTACATGTTTCTTACGTTATACGTACATGTATATTATTGCTTAAGAGCCATATAGGTTTGGAGCAATAATGTATTGTAACTACTCCCATATTATAATTATTGCATGTCACAAAATGATTAAATAATTTTACAAGAACTTATTATTAATTTTCATACTAATATGGTGTGTTCAACTCTAATTTCCTTCTGTAAACCCAAAGGACACCCGACTGATATGCTTTTTAATTATCCTGAATTGATCAACTGAACATATTACTCAAACCTCTACTTTTGACAATAAGTCGGATAGTCACATTTCAATTTACATGCCTCCATAGTCTTATGGTCCACACGGATCAAACAAAGCTTAAAATCCCTAAAGATCGCAGGGGCAATCGATTTTTTTTTTCAAATTCCATATCATGATGCGAGTCAATACACAAATTCATTAAAGAGGAAAGCGAAGCGAGACGCACTCCATCATATATCATATTAACATGAATTTGTTATTCGGGATAAATTGTGATGTCACAAAAGAAATATTTCGGTACTGCTTTATTAAGTAATCCATGTAATCCATGTGGCCGCAGCCTGAAAAATATATTATATAAATAAATATAAAACATGATTATTTCTAGTCATACACAGTTCAGAGGGTAAGATATTTTGTAAGAAGTTAAACTAAGTGTCTTTGAAATACAAATTTAACGAAATCGCCATATGCAAATATCACACAATGATAAAATATCACAACACATAACAAAACAGCCTAAAAGTGATATAATAATATGTACCTGAAAAACCTGCAGTTAAAACCGTCAATACATTTTCACCACATAGATTAACTAAGCTATCAAAATAAGACAAAAACTAAAACAACAAAATATGTCACTAAAAATATGGCCAGTGGTGTATATTTGTAGAGATCTGCATGTAATAATATCTACTCATGACTCATTTCTGAATAAATTGGCACGATCAGAACTATTTTGTGACAGGCATTGTGACACATTTTGTAAAACCTGAAAAAAAAATGCGCAGAAACAAAAACATATCTATGACTTATTTATATAATCCAAGCTATATATGAAAGGCTTGATATGAATCCGACGCAAAATGTCACTTCCTATTTGGATTATAAAAGAGACCCAAATATTTAACTCTGGATTAGTCGATAGTGAAATTTAACTTCGAAACAGCAGTTCCATTCAAAGGGTAAAAGTAAAATATGAAACAGCAGAAGTAAAGCGATAGCACTTGCCATTTAATGAAAGTACTTCAGGAAACATCACTTTTGACTAGAGATCCGTTAATTATAAATAACTTCATAAATTGTTCGACTTAATCAGCAGCTTCATAGCAAATGCTCAGAATATAAAACAAACGCCAATAATGTCAAACGATAACTGAGAGAGGTAAGGGTCAAATAAAGCAAATCAATCAACCTTAAAAGCATTTAAAGTTCGCTGCTGCTTGGCAAAATCAAACATTTATATTAAAATAAAGACTAAAACTACATAAAAGCTCAGCAAAAAGGATAAATAGGCAGTATTTGTATACAGACAATAAATTTACGCTAAAAATGAACCCAGTCTAAAATGCATTCAGATGATTTCTATAATTGCTCGAATTGCTTTATTTTGAGCAATAACCTACTTATAAAATATATACTTCTAGTACAAATATTATTAACTTTCAACAACTTCAACAGAAAAAGAAATCGTTTTAGTTATTTGAGGCACTAAAAACAATTGAAAAAAATCGTGACCTGCTTTTGTGATAGTAACTCACCCTTAATAAGAAACTGTCAACTTTAGCAATTCATAAACCGAGGAATACATATAAAAGGTATGATTTGCCGATCACTATAATTTTATTAAAACCTGAATGATTCATATTGAATCGGTAAATAAGCTCAACAAGACAGCTCATGGACATAAGTAACTTAGGAGTATACAACATTACTTTTTCGATATGTTGTGATAAAACAAAACGATAACGGTATGCTATGTTTATCACCATAATTCTAACAACTGTATGGTACCGATTTAAACGATAAATAAGCTCAGGAAATCAATTCCTGACTCTTGAAATCACTTCATCAATTATGCAAACAGAACGAAATGGATAACTTCACAATCAATATATTGTAATTGAGAAGCGATTATGACATCACAATCAATATAAATAATTTGAAAGCAATTATGACGTCACAATCAATATATTGTAATTGACAAGCAATAATGACGTCACAATCCTGGATGACGTCACAATCGAGTTATTTCTACTTCCGGTTCGTCTACTTTTATCACAGGTGGCGCTTCTACGGCGTTGAAGAAGCGACTTCGCGCCTCCTTCCGGTCTAAAGTAGTTCCACCCCCATGTTGCGGTGACGTCATTGACGTATGTGAAGACAACACTTCATCCGCAGAAGATGACGTCACGAGCGGTTTACGGTGATGAGTCACATCAGCTGACATGCGTCCGCTTGGCATTTTAGGCGGTTTTGTGCTCACGATATGTGATGATGTGGTTAGCACCTTGGCCCCCTCCATTAAACCGAGAGACGAGACTGCTTTCTTTTTTCTTTTGTCTTCTTTGGTGCTACTTTTCGGACTGTCTCGGGAACCACTTTTTGATAGCGGACTGCTACAACGGGGCGATCTCTGGGTGGCTGCGACCGGAGATGAGGTTTGCGTGGAAAATAGTTTGGCATTATGTTTTGCCTCGGGTGTGGCAAGGGAGGGGTGTGGGCAGGATAATGGGCTGTGATTCAGCTTTCGTGCTGGCATTGGGCTACTTGTAAGACTTGAACTTTCGGAAGACTTCCGTTTGAAAATTTTCCCAACTCCCCCTGAAAAATCAGTCAACGCTACAAGAAGCGAACTCGTATGTAACCCTTTTTGCGGTGAGAAGACCTCATGCACACTTGGACTACTTTCACGTGATTTCCGCCTGCCCGTCGTGTTATTCGAAAAGAGACTAGTCAAACTGGGGCTTTTGCCGCTTTTCTTTAAACGGCAAGGGGCGGTTCGGTGCCCATTACCGATATTCACACCGCCCTCTAGTAAGTGAATAGCCGGCGACGACCCACGACGTTTTTTGAACTCCTTATCGAACTCCTTCAAATCACCAAATGACGACGTCTTTTTGAACGTTTTAATGACAGCGTGTGGCACTCGCGCCTTTTCCTGCAGGGCGTTTTGTACTTCTTTGGTGAACTTGGGTAAGGCGGTGTCGTGAATGGCTTTCGGTCGCGTTTGGTGGCAAGACTCAAAGGTCGCGATGAGCCCATCGGGATAAATAACCTTATCCATGATAGTATTCAGGCGTTCTTTTGTCGTTTGCGGGCGAAAGCGCTGTGGCAGGGTATTTTCTCCGTCAATCAACTTCGCAGTCAATATATGGCCGTCCTCGCGCCCTACAACCACGATATATCCAAAATCGAGCGTTTCCAGAGTCACCGGTTTTTCATGCGTGCATATTTGCCCTACAGCTGTGTTATCAGATATACGAACTACATTAATACTGAGATCCTGGGCCCATATGGCGTACTGCCCGTCATACGTTAACTTCACGAGGGAGAACTCATTTTTGGCACTTTTGGCGCGAATGGCGGGTTCGTTGGTGCTGTTTTTGCGACTGCGGCTGGGTTCGCGATTGGCACTTTTGCGACATTTGAGCTGCGTGAGACGTTTGCCGGATTTGATGTCGAAGACTTGTAGATAGCCATCGATGCATAGGCGACCGTCTTTCGAGAAATCTCGCATACCTTAAAATAACCAGACGTAATCGGAAATGATAATACTTCGAACGATCAGTATCATAGACATTTTAACTTGTTTGATTGATACGTTACTTGGTTGCTTTATACATATATTCATTGTATGTACCTTAACTAAACTATAAAATCCGCTATTCGTATCCCCTCTCAACCTTTCTTCTCCCTTACACCCACCACCCGTCCATTTTCTATGCTGATCTCTTCACTACCCACCAAACAAAAACGATTTTTAATTAATTATGTCACAAAACAAACTCGCTAAATGATATAAACCTACCCGATGGCGCCACATGCTGAAACTGACTGATCAGAAACCCGGCATTAATATGCCACAGCGACACCTGCGAGAAGGCCTCAACCATAAGCGGAGACGGCGCCACTGTGGGGGCGGTTTTTGAGTCTCCGCCTTGTGGCGAGGTGGGTGGTGATGGGGGCGGTGTCGGAAATTGGGTTGCCAAGACGTAGCGGCTCAAAGTGGGGACGGTGTCGAGGCGCGCCACGTCGCAGAGCATGCTGATGATGCCTGTAAGGAGGAAGGATATTAAGTATGAATATCAGTAGGAACTTAACTGATATAGCCTACATATGCGTTTATGTTCATAACAAAATTCAAGGAAACAGTAAAGTGAGTGGTTAAAATAATTGGCCGAAATTTCATTACATAAACGTTAAACTTTATGGTTAAAACAAATCTTTAAAACATCAATGATCTGAAAGACACATAAACAGTAAAATATTTCACTCAGCTAATATCCAAACAAGAATATCATTTAATTATGTAGAGCCATAAGTTATCGCCGTCAGCAATAAACTGGAACAATTCAGCCTAGTATAAAAATGGTATAGTATTAAAGTTTTAAGCACATAAAGCTCCCTTACCTTGCATAGTTTTGAGACAGAATACTTCAATGGACTTGCCGCCCTCCGCATACAACAGATATTCGTCGTCGCTCGTAAAGACGGGAGAAGAGGCGTCGTCGAATCGGGCCAGCTCGCCGCCCTTGAAGCACCATAGTTTCACTTCGCAAGAACCGGACGAGTCTGTGTGTAGAGATGGTTAAAATATAATTTATTGGTTTAATATTCTTAACTTTTTAATATTCTTGACTTGTTATAACATTTGGAAGTATATCTTTATTAATGAAATAGTATGATTCATGATAGAAAATTTCATAATATATAGAGGAAAACCGTTAGAAATTGATAAATGTCGAAAGTACAATGATGATTTAAGGTAATTATTGAATGATAAACGGGCTCTCTATTTGAGGTTTTTGCAAGTTAAGGATTTTTCATAATCAATTTCTAGGATTTCTTTAGGAGTATTTAAAGGGTGTTTCAAGATTTGAATTAGGGTTTTCATAATTTAGATAAGCATTTTGTGTTATGTTTTATTTAAGATTTTTAGGAAAACTAGAAAGCCTGGATAAATCATACGCCTACCCTTAGCTTCAGTGGCAATGAAATCACAGTTGGTACTCAGCGCGAAATCCCTGCAGCCTGGATGCCGATGAAACGTGAGCACGCGGTTCAATTTGAGACTGAGTGCGCAGACGTACGATTGGTCACGTGTCGTGATCAGTAGTGCCATCTGGTGGCCGTCGTGCGAAACGCGCATTTTGAGCAGCTCGCCGTATTGGCCCGTTGCTAGGCACGTCATCATGGTGCCTTTGGAATAGAAGAAACATATACTTATAAAACATTAAAAAAATAATAATAATAAATAAATGGTCAAAAGGACTGATGATTAGGAAAACTAAATTCATGGATTCTGGATTTGCTTTGTTAATATGGAAAAGGTGAATTAGCGATTGATAATTTAGATGGATTTATTTGCTCGGAACTAATCATCATCCTGTAACCAAGGGCAAACTATTTTTGATGCAACATAATTTCACTATTTTACAGGGTGTAGCATAAGGGTCGAAACCCTCGGTAATTTCGAGGGTAAATCAAGATTACCGAGGCAGAATTGAGGTACCCTCGAAATATTACCGAGGTAGAAATCGAATCTACCGAGGCAGAATTTACATAAGTTGAAAAAAAAAATCCGAGGCAAAATCGTATCTACCGAGGCAAAATTCAGGTACCCTCGAAAAATTACCGAGGCAGAATTCTGGCTTATGCTACACCCTGTAAAACTTAGTAACGATTAATATGATTTAATAGTTCCATATAGGAACAGGGCACTTACCAGTTGATATGTTCCATACATCGAGCCCAAAGTAGTCCATATACTTATAATTCTGCCTGTGATACTTCTTCACAAACATCAACCTTTGCGGATGACTCACAGCCAGAGTATCAATAGGGTTCGTATACACCTTCAATTGCGTGTCCTTTGCATTGTAAATCTTATCCAGATCCCACGTCTTAATCGCCGTATGCAACGTAGACGCTGTAGCGATTAAATTCCGCTGTAAACTGACACTAATTGGAAAGCGCTCAATACTGTGTATGTTAACCCCTGTTATATAGGCAACCTTTTCGGCGCACCATATATGCATATACGTGCCCGCTGCGGCTACAATGAATTTGCCATCACCACTCAACCGCGCATGCGTAAGAAACGCCCCCTTTTCGCCCGTTTGATTGACAGGTGTCATATCCAATTTCTGCGAGGTCTGTTTTGCGACATTGAGTAGTATCAACTGACACCGCTTAATACTAATCAGCACCATAGTATCATCCCTCGGACTCAGGGATATAGAACTGAGTTCATTCGAGTAGATAGGCGAATCCATATGTTGTAATTCGGGGTATGCGTTGAGGTAATTGAATATCAGGCGGGTGCGCCCGAAACTGCGGGATTGCGGGTGGATATCGAATATCTTGAATAAACAGTCTTCGTTGTAACCCACATAGCACAGGGCTGAGTCGGGCGTGAAATGAAAAAGACACGGAAGGTGCTGGCCTGGGAAGGACACAAGGAGCTTGCGGGTGCGGATGTTGAATACACTTGTTTCGCGGCTGTCACCTGGGAAAAAATAACAAAAGTTTACTGGTTTTGTGCTTTAATTAATCACTGGAAGGTTTTCAATCATTGACCTATTTGTATTTCGTTAGAATATTTTATTTAGAACGCAAATACTTCTGGTAAAATAAATCTTATCCGCATGAGGATTAATGTTATATCTACATTTTTCGTTAACTGGTGAATCTCACAACTGAAGGGCTCCGCGCAACACTGTGTTAAGGCCGAAATCAACGTTTTGAGAAAAGAGGCATTGTTTTTAAATTGATTATTAATGTAAGTATTGGTAAGTGGCCAACGGATGAAATAATTATGATCGCAGTGATTTCTTAGCATTATTTAAGCATACAACATGGATTTATAATCGTGTGACACGTGCCAATACATTTTGGCGAAACATGTTAAGTCGACTAAACACATTCTTGCACGGAGCCCTTCAATTGGTATCCTTGTCCATAGCATTTATTCCACTTTTTCCCCCATGTACATGTTTATAAATGTAGATTATACTCATAAAAAGAAAACTACCATTCTTTCATTATATCAAATCGTAAATGCGCTTGAACATTGATAAGTTAAACCGACAATGCATTTACCGAGCACGATATATTTCTGGTTTGGTGTGATGCCGCATGTCAAGTATTTCTTGGTGGGGATGAAGTCGTCAATCGTCGCCACCTCCTCTCCTGTTGAAGTAAGTTGAAGATATCATATTGGATTCATATTAGCATTTTTCACTCTTTATGTTCAACTACATGTACAAACTGTATAAGCCCCGACTTTATATGAAACAAAATTCAGGGCAAGCATACTTCACTTAGGGTAAGTATACTTGCCCTAAGCGAATAGATACCATGTAACATATACACGTAGCTTGATATGTAGGCTACAATGTAGATTGGAAATAGACAAAGAGATAAACATTCATGGAGATAATTAGATGTATATGAATAAAAAGAAAGATTAGAATCTAACTCATAGCATATCACTGATTTCATGACTCAGCACTAAAACGCTTCTTACCAGTTGATATGTCGATGATGGTCTTTTGCCTTAGCAACAGGTTGCCAACCACGAAGCAGCGTCGTTGAGTCGTCAGGCGACGTCCTACTTTGTGGATCAGCTGACCTGTAGATGTTTGCCAGTAGAATGTTTCATGCACCCTTATTACGATACGAATTCGAATATTTAAGCCTTGAAATGTGTTTTTGATATTAAATATACATGTAGATCGAAAATATTTTATGGGTCTAAAAATTAATTTTCAACTTTCGGAACAATCTAGCATAAATTTATTATTAATAATGAGTATGCTGGCTAATAACAGATTTTAAAATTCAACCTCACATTCAAATAAAGCGAATCAGTTATTCAAATCTCAGCAGCTCTCACCAATAAGTTATCCATTTTTATTCATGGTAAAAAATCAAATGTCACATAATTGCATATCTCCTTACCTGATTTGAGGTCGAAAATGTAGGCGGGGCTATTGATAGCATCGCTGTCACACACGAGGTACCGCCCATTTTCCGACTGATGCAGTCTTGTATTAGTACCAGAATGTAAGTCAGACACGTCAATCATTCGCGTTCGGTCGCCAGTGCGCATGTCCCAGAATGCAATCGTACTGTCACGTGATATCGACACTGCAATCGAAATGAAGTTATAGGTCAAATAGTTTTGCGAATTAAGATTACTGTATTTTCTTTTGGTAACAAAATGTATAAATGTCTTTGCTTCATCTAATTTCAATTTTGATCGGCCGATAATCTCCATTCTTCAAAGAATTGGCATATAGTTTGTTATGTTTTTATATTTAATGAAATTGAAGAGATTCTTAAAACACAGCACGACCAGGTTTTGAGCAGAAGTATTGACATCTTATACTGTTTTTGTTTTTACATCCTTAAAATGTTATATAGTATTTTATCTATAGAAATTAATAAGTTTGACATTACCCAATTCATGACTGGATTTGCTGAAGAGGAGATCGAGAACGATTTCCTTGTGGTCTTCGAGGATGTACGTCAGCATTCCTAAATTCATAGAAAAGACAAAACAATGGTGCTTCAGAAATGTTTTACAAGTCCAGACTTACCTTTTACGCAAATAAAAATCCAGGCATTTGATAAGAAATGTCGAAAACTTTCGTACAGCGTAGAACTTATTAATTATATAAGCCTATAATCAACATGTTGTAGATTTTGAAAAATCGAATTTTTAAAGAACTCCATGTCATATTTTTAGACCTCATCATATGAGAATATACTATTCTTTAAGTCAAAAGATTATTGTTTATGAAAAAATAAATAAATAATTCAGCTTATCCTTCTATTAATTCGTATAATTTATGTTTTTGTTTATTATCATCATACCTCTAGGTGCCTCGAAGCACTGCATAAGCGGCACAAAGCACGTATGCCTCAGCGCTCTCGTATCACATTGTTGCAACAATATCCTCACATCCCTATAGTCGTCATAATAAGGCAACAGGCGCCCTGTCAACTCATAGGCGAGGGCGTGGGGCGTTTCCTTTAAATGGCTGCCGGAAATGCGAAGGGTGTTTGCGAGGAGCTCGATTTCTTTGTCGTTGAAGCCGGAGTCTAGGGCTAGTCTGTTGATTGGGGATAAAAAGATAATTTAAGGCGGGAGGAAGAGAGAGAGAGAGAAGAGAGAGAGATAGAAAGAGAGAGAGAGTGAGTGAGAGAGAGCGGGAGAGAGAAAAAGGAGATTACGATGACACGAATAAAACATACTCAAACTACATATGATATTTTTTTTAAGGAAGGACGCGCCTTAAAGAGTAGATGGTTAGATGAGTTGCAAATTAAAAGAAGAAATTTGGATATGTGGAAGGTATTGAAATCAAAAATAGTTGCAGCGAGATGTTCTTTAGAAGAGGAAATTCGTTTGTGATCAATATTCTGTAAATTATTTATCATATTATCTTATTAGCAAGAGTAATCAAATTACATATTACCTGTATTTATATAAAATATAATCATTAAACTCATAAATTCCAATTGTACCTGAAATCACTGATGATATCATGCAGCGACATGGCCTGCAGCTTGGTATACAACCACTCATAATTGAACACCACAAACTGCTTCAAATCCGTAATTCTCCGGCTCTTCACCAGATGAAACGGCAATTCACTCAGTTTTCGCAGATTGTAGTGAAGCCTCTTGGCCTGGTGGTGGATGGTGTGTTCGGTAAATTCAAGGGGTTGTTCGGGAGCAAGCCGACTTGCTTCCGATTCCAGGCGGGTCAAACCTATGAGAAGGGGAGGGAGAGATAAAATTAAGATGGAGATGAGATGAGGTGGAATGTGTATTTTGTCTGTGCGGGTAGGATATGGATGGTAGTTTAAATAAATATACAAATTTATATATTAATCAATCTATCTAGGAGATACTATGGGGATCTGGCGATTAATTCTTGAGTCTACTTAAAAGCAATTAGATTGATTAAGAGAGTCGAAATAGCTCGACTCTTTATTATCCAAATGTTAGTATAGAAATTGAAAGAGGATGAAACATGGTTAAAATGGCTTTAATCTAAAACTGCATGCAATGTGTTGGGAGCCATTTTGAAAAACAAATTAACATTGGACATTAAATTTTAATCAAGTTCAAACAAAAGTGCAGTTTCATCTAAATAATACCAACAAAACAACGTCAACAACATGCAAAACATGATAGCGAAAAGAAAACAACTTAACATAAATATCTTACCCGTTTTTCCAGTATTCAGGATTCATGGTTAGGTTTCTTGCAACACATTCCTTGCATTTTTAAATACATATGAAAATATCTTATGAAATGCAGATAATGAAGAAATAAATCGGTGATTTTTTACAACCATTTATTGATATAAAAGCATATGGCACAAGCAATAAAATACATCTACATTGGTTTAACCATAAGTCATGGATAACAAAATAGTGTAGAATCATGCATTTTTTTCTATGATGTTCCGAATAATATTGACACATTTATCAAGTTTTTATAAGTTTAAGTTTATTTATGATTTGACATGAAACAGCAATTTCATTTAGGCAGATATGTCAATGATTCTTAAACAAAAGTAATAATTTGATGGCAAATAAAACATATCAATACAAAACGTTAATTACTTCAACTCGTAATTCATTACTATGACTTGCTTGACTGCGTCATTAACATCTCGAATTCAAAATGTAATGTTTCAGAACTCATAGCTGGAAGACAATTCTTATGATAAGATCAGTAGTATTATGCGAAATCAACTTTCCAAGTTCAACACATTACTGGGTTTACATGTTTTTTTGTAGATACATTTTGAACCTAATTATTACATAAACTCTTTCTTTACCAATATACAAAATGCTACCTTTTTATTTTGAAATTCAGCTTGATGCCCTTATTAAATCCTGATATATATGCATTCCTAAAATAAATCTCGATTTAAATGCAAAAAGATAAGCAGTAAACCTGAATATTGCAATTAAAAATAGAAGTTGCTTTAGTTCTAACACAAAGTCAGTTTGGTTGACTAACTAGAATCTACTAAAATATAGCTAACACAGTTGACAGTTCAATATACAATTTAGAGCAAAAATAAAGACCCTTTTAAAGGATTTAAAACATTATATACATATGAAAATATAAATTCATAGAATTATTGCTAAAACGATTTATTGCCATTCATCTAACTAAAATTGTGAATATTTATTTGCAACTTGCAAAAATAAGACTAAAAGATTGAGTTTGAAATACCAGAATAAAACTCCGATATTTCAACATCACTTTTGATATAACTCATGATAATAGCAACAATTAGAAACATGCGTTAATAATAATAACAATTAAATACAATAATAAATTGCCGAATAAGAGAAAGAAACAAAAACATGTTTATCCATAATTCATAAAACCATAACGATTAGAAAATCATATCAAAAGATGACTAAAATATCAGTTCAAGAACGGCTTATTTCATGAAACGAACATTTGAAGCACTTTTTATAACCTGTTTCGACCATTGAACACATCATAGATTTGCAAAGATGCAGTGTTTACAACTGAAACACTTATATTATCCTATGAACTCAAGCCCCTTACTCTTTACGACCATTTAGATGGTTTATATGTTGTGTATATGTTATATGTTGTGACAGTAAACAGTAATTGTGTTAAGTACCTAACAAAATGTATAATATATTCATCCAAAGAACAGTAAACCTTTAAAACAGATTGCATTGCGTAATTTCCAAAGATAGAGATGCACATCGTATTTCTTTGGTATCGACTTCAAATGTGAGAAATTTGCACAATCCTTAATTAGGCTTTAAATACTAGATCACAAACCGATGTTTTTGTTTTGAAACACAGATGATAAAAGGAATGTCGACAGTTAGGAGTTAAAGACCCTTATTTTGAAACCTTCGTTTAACCTTTGGGTTGAACGGTGAAACCTCTTTGTCCAGATCAAAGGATTTTTTGTCTCCTCGGGGCAAATCATGAAATAAGGGCATTTGATAATAGCCCATTTCCTTTTTTTAAACATCCTCGTTTCATCCCTGTTTCATCTTGTTGTTCGCTCTTGTTTCACCCTTGTTTCATATTCTTATTCTCGTCCTCTACATCGACCTCGTGCGAACTAAAGAAGCGACTGCGTCCTACAACTCGTCGATATTCCATCGTGCCATATTCCCCAAACTCACTCACACTCCCTTGGCTCTCATCCGACTTGCGCCTCGGTTTGCATTTCTTCTTCTTCTTTTGTCTCACTAGCGAGCCATAAGGACTTGAACTTGCCGATGTATTGGAATCCGAGGACACATCGGCTGCCGTCGGAACCAATCGGCTATTTCCGCCGCCATTAAACGGGGATAAACCCGAATCGGATTTTCGCTGCGGTTTCGTGGGCACATTGAG
>LQRL01157692.1:1071-17386 GCA_001703475.1 Hydroides elegans
GATATCTGTGAAATGCTGTGGGTGGGGCTATGTTCTAAGACCCCCCCGGGGCCGAACCGGAAGAGCCAGGTCGATCAAAAGGGGAGGTGCACATCTTCAATATATATATAGCCGATTCCAAAAGGTTTCAGGTCGATTGGTTGAAAACCCAAGGACAAGTTCATTACACACAATTTTGCGTACGTCGGACGGACGGACGGACGGACGCCGGACGGACGGACGGATGGACGGACGGACGGACACCACTTCGAACTCAGAACTTTCAATTATACCAAAAGTCGTTTTGATACACATAGATACCATTTCCGATGAAAACAGAAAATGCACGCACGGACAGGGCAAAACCTATATGGCCCTCTGACTATAGTCAGGCGGGCCATAAAAAAATGGCAATTAAGATTCTAATATTCTTGCGCAAGATTCTCATCGCGGTCGACACCCATTACAATTTACATGATGATGTCTGCATAGTAAAGTGATTCCCCGACCTTCTAAAACCTATGTGTACTGTCTTAAGCTCATAAACAGTGTATTTTTTTCAACAGGGTTAGGCACTTGATTCAAATTGATTATAAAATATCTAATCCGCAATTAATTGCCAACGTGTCAGTTCATATTATTGAAATGTAGTAGACAGAAATACTTTACACTTAGTTCAGTCATTCTATTTAGCCAATATATTGGGGGTTTGATATCATATTAAACGAGTGGTTTCTGCCATGCCTACAGGTGGTGAGTTTTGAATTTTGAAAAAAGGACATATTGAATTCATTATTGCTGTGATTTGGAATACATTATATACATAATCTCACAAGCGAGATTGGATCGCAGCTTTTCACAGTTCAAATGATAGTCGAGGTATTTTGAAAGAAAAAATGATTAATGACCGCATGCTTTCCTATTTATACCCTTTATATAGTTTATTCGGTTATTCGGTTGTTCGGTTGTTCGTTTGTTCGGTTGTTCGGTTGTTCGTTTATGCGTAGCAAATTTTTCGTTTATTCGTGTTCGTTTATTCGGTTATTCGTGTTCGTTTATTCGGTTGTTCGTGTCAGCTGTCTACTTAGGAGTGGTTTTGACTGTATTTTCAATATCCTTTGATGTTCATTTTTTTCCTGTTATGTATGTCTGATATAAGCGTAGAACGTAACCATATAATGGATGTTTCAATACACTGAACAAAACATCTTATTTCCTTATATTAAATTTCAAAGAGTTTATTTTAGTAAGCTATATATGATATTTATAATCTACTATAGTACTTGTATACTATCAAGGGAACACAATATAGTCTACAACATTTACATATGACACATATTGGGAATGTTGATATTATTCATAACCCCACACCTTGCTCGTGATTATTACTTGGCCCCTAGCTTCATTCAATCGATTAGACTATATAGTCTATACCTGGAAGACATTGCTTTGCACACAGTAAAACATACGCGTATGTGGCTAATATAGACCATGGTCCATATATGGTCAATAGCTATTCTAAATGATTCATAGTTGATTTTATAGTGTTATATAACCAATAGACTCTATACTATATTTCACAAAACAAGTGTCTCAAACACCAAGGTTTCGAGGGCAGACGCACCCTACCGAGGGGCGTGATCGGTATGAAATAAATAAATATTAATTACATGTTATTTTTACGACAATTTATAACCAATATACATACCTATATGTGATAATAATATCACGATTTTTAAAAATGTCTATAATACTTTTTTTATTACTTTAATTTCAAAAAATGGTTATTTTGTCTCAAATACCAAGTTCAACATCTATTTCAAAAACTTTATAAAAAAACACTCGCATCAATTTATGGTTCATGACAAGCACGTTAAAAAATAATTCTATGCAAAGGTTCATGTTGGTTTTCAAAAAGTAAAAACATGAAGCGATGATGTATGTTGTTGAAATAGGGTATTAATGCATTGTTTTCCTTATATATATATATTTTGTATAAAACATTGATACAAAAATGTACGAGAAACTTTTAATTTTTAGTTATATAGTAGTAACACCATAAAACAGTCAGAATATATTTTTTTACAGTAATTAAAAATCTAACATTAGATTAAATGCTAACCAAACAAAATTTTCGATAACAGTCCACATTGATTACTAATGATGAGAAAATATAATCTAAAAATAGTTTTTGTCTCGCTTGAATTTCAAAAAATAGCTTTTTTACAGTAATTAGAAATCTAACATTAGATTAAGTACTAACCAAACAAAATTTTCGATAACAGTCCACATTGATTACTAATGATACGAAAATATAAACTCAACATAGCTTTCGTCTCGCTTAAATTTCACAAAATAGTTCTCTCTTCCAATTTAATAAGCCCACATGCCTCGGGTTTCTCAAGCGAGCACTTAATTGTTCCCAAATTTCCTCGCGTTGTATCCCTATACCAACTAACAAGCAATCGTTCATCAATGTTCTTGATTTTCTCTCTTCCGGTGCATAAACTAACCATACTTCCGGTTGTCAAAAATACCGTTAATCCGATAGTGGTATACCACAAAAACGAAATGCTATATATTCTTACTAGCATCTGGCTGAAACCGGACTCACTTTCATTGTCAGCATTTATATTATATGTTGGACCGGCCGTTGTGTATGCGGAGTAGTTTGGATCCATCCTTGTGTTATCAGATATGTAACCAGTTGTCTCCTGATATTCCGCTTGAAAATCAAGTGATCCAACACTGCTATTTTTATTGGCAATACACTCATCTGTCGACGTTGGTAGCATGGTTCGGGTGAAGGTATCGGCATAAAATTGTCCACAGCAAATCCACATGACCACTCCAAAGCCACACAAGCTTCCGACGAGAAGACCCTTCTTATTGAACCACGGACAAAATAAACCAGCGATGAATATACCGAACACCGGTATCATAACGACCCCTAGAGATCGAAACATTTGCAAAATGGTTCCACCAAGATACTGCACTATTATACTGAAAGCGGTTGACAATATTCCTAAAATCAACACAATGCATTTACTGATGGTTGTCGCCCTTTGTGTTGAAACTTCTGGAAAAATATTGCGTCCGAAATCATCCCATAGAATGGCGGCGGATGAATTTAGATATGAAGACAAAGTACTCACAGTCGCTGCAATGACACTGGCTGAGAAAAATCCAAGGGCGCCAGGAAAATTCAAATTCTCCATCACGAAATGAGGAACCAGTAAGTTAGGGCTCGCGATGGCTTCTTGTTTCAAGGGGTCACACTGAATGCTCGCATAATAGGCATACAGAACAATCCCTACGATAAGACAAAGTGCAAAGAATGTAAACTCGCCAAGAGCAGAGAAAAGCATGGTTTGTTTCGCTTTCGTTAATGTTTTCACATTTGAGTACCTTTGGACGCTGGGCTGTAGAAACGAATGCCAGCAAAATAAATCGATCGATTGACCAATGATGACAGTCCAAAACGGATATCGCAGTGTTGGATCGAACCGGAAATCGAATATATCCAAGCGACCGCCATCCCGAGCTATATTCCAAATATCCGCAAACCCGCCCGTTTTAACAATCGCGATTCCCAAAATCAGGAACACTCCAGTAAACATGCACACGCATAGAATCACATCGGTCCATATGACAGCTTTTAATCCGCCAATCATAGTGAACACAATACCGACGCCTGACGTTACTAAGATAATGGTTGTCAAGTGCCACTTAGCAACCACTGCTATGACAACGGATGACGAATACGTAGCGATGCCTAGATACAGAATCGAGCGAATAACAACTAACGCACTGCATGTGAGTTTAACCCATTTCGATTTCCAGCGAAGTTCGAGGTATCCGTTTATACTCAGCAGTTGCAGTGGGTAGATAACGGGTACTACGAAAGTCAATGAAAATAAAACACCCATCAGAGCTAAAACCGCTACCAAAAACTGTCCTCCGTAAAAATAGGATTCCACGGGTAACCCGACAATCGACACTGCTGATCGGTATGATACGATGTATGATAAAATGGTCGGTATTAAACTTAATTTTCGGTTGCCGGTGAAGTATTCCGCGATGGTCCGCTGGCGTTTTCCCGTAAAGGCGAAATAGAGACCGATGATTATGGTGGTTGAAAGAATGGCGATGAATATAAGGTAGTCCAACCAGTGGAGTCTGTTTGATGTATCCATAATGTGTTTGTTGGTATTTGTTTTAAAAAATATCTTATTTATTAAATTCAATATAAATATTTAAAACATTTTATAGTAGCCAAATTCGAATAATTTAATGAAAATGTTTTTAATTTATTTAGGTTGTTTTCAAAATATTTATATATTTTAATACACAAGTGTGATAAAAAAAATCAAAACTTTAATTTGATATCTTCAGTAATCTATCTGTATATGTATCTGCCATTGAGCTTGAGACTTCAAATCAAAGTTCAAATTACCAAAAACAACTGAATTACGTTGTTCAAAGTTAATCTTCGAAATGGAATAGAAGGGATTCATGCAAGATGGATATACGTCTTAAGAGCATACTTTCTTTCTAAACATATTTCGATTCGCTTGAAGCAATGTTTTTATACACTCTTAATCTAATATTCAAAGGAATTATGAGCAATTTGAAATGAACATATTATACGCAAGAAAAACATCTTAATTCATACATACCTACATTCATACATACGTTTTATTTTTTGAAAAGGTTGTGATAAAAGGTTTATTCCCGAACCCACCTAAATGCAACAACTGTAGTTCTAAATGTAACACGGACCTTCAGAACACACTGGTGATATCATATATCATTTTTTCTCTTAATGATTTGCATTTAAATGCAAATGTCCATGACCACAAGGCTCCCCATATATAAATCTGCTTCAGCATCAAAACAAAGCTACCTTGATTAAAAATTTTATATGATATCTATATCGTCGCGTCTAAATAAATGAAGACATGACGTCATCGCAACGCAAAAACGGAGTATAAAAAAAACAATTCTGGATATATTGATAAAGTAAACGACTATAGCATCTTCAATATATGCACCAAAGAATTTTCACAAGATGTCAAAAGAAAGAAAACCAAATAAGTTTATTGTATTATTATAATGAATATTCCTTATTTCAGTGCGACGAAAACGTATTTCTGATTATAAATGGCCTTATGAGAAGATTTCCAAATACCATCTATGTTTTCTGCGCAACAGAACACCTTAAACCTTATGTAAAGTGATAAGTTACAATGTCAAAAGATATCAGATGACCATTGTTCGCATAACTTTGTTCTTTTTGCTTCGCATGATGAAGTTACGTTATTGTATATTTGATATATGTCACTGTTTTTACATAATAATCAACGGGAGGCGATATAATTTATGTATTATTCATAGGGGTTTAGTGCAGAATATATTCATTACATGCCGAAAACATTATTTTTAAAATCAACATTAGAGCACCCCGCCCGAGTAATAAACTCTACCGCACCAGTCAGGCCTTATGTCGCAAGGCGGGTTGGTCCAGACATCATAAATATATACATTTGTATATTCAAGCGTATTGTCTTACAATTTTGCAGTGATTACATGGTCTGATATCGTTTTAACACAAGCGTACAAAGTAACATTTTATTGAAATCTATAAGCCTTCATTATTTTTGCGAGAAAAAAACATTTGCTCATTTTTTTATTGTTTATTGTAAATTTATCCAATATTCCCAGATGATATATAGGTATTCTATGTCAAAATACTGTATAACTTATATTTAACATAAAAAACATAAAACATGATTAAATATTCCAGTCTTTCATCAAACGTTCATAAAGGATTCGAGGAATGACAACAAGGAACAATCTGCTATATACCTGTACTAAAAAATGATTTTGAAAAGATCTTATAGACCTATTACTCGAGCGAGCAAAACAATAATCGATCGTTTTGTATTAGCAGATTGGTTAATGCACTCATTCAAACACTTAGAGAGAGATCCCTCTCACATGGCACTCTTTCCATTTTTATCCTCAATTTTATTCAAAATATAATCTAAAGGCTAAACGGTTTGAAATAATATTTGCAAAGACCACAAATCGGTTCAAAATCATGATAAATCGCAATAATCTAGCACTATGTTTGTTGAACAGTTACAATACATTAAAAAAGCACCGTTTTTACCCATGTAATCCGTCAAACCTCAAATGGAATTCCATTTGATATTTGATATTTCATTCCAATATGATAAAATTCATACATTTTTTACTCAAAATCACAAGACCTTGTGCGGGTCCGGAAGGAAACAATGTCCACCGAATGGTACTAGCCACGTGCACCCTTGATTTCACCTTTATGTAGATCCGCCCATGAATACTTTTTATGACAACCTTTAAAGCCGTGTTAACGCAAACACAAAACTTGAAAACCGAAAACTCGAAAACCGAAAGCTCGAAAGCCAGTTTTGTATAACAACATAGCAATGTATACCTTCTATTCACACAGAATTTTTGGCATGAACTTTTTTGTGTGACGCGGCTTAAGTGACTTCCTGCGTAACGACGCTCTTGTATTCCCTCTTCGCCAAAATAGGAATGGGAAGCATGACGAGAGTGGCGAGAATCAGCGAGATCGCTGCGAGATTAGAACAAAATATATTATTGTGATATAGTTATATTTTGTTTATAATAAGTTTTTTTTTAAGTGAACAATTTAGTTTCCTTCATGCACTTACTCGAAACAAACAAACATAAGAAGGACTTTATATGATGCTGCTTTAATCTTTGCTCTATGAATTTTGCTTGTTATCCAGTACAAGAGCAATGTATAAGAAATAGCATGAACGTGAAGGAATAAGAGGAAACCTCTCTTTAATTCATTATTCAACTCAACGTAAAAATAGAAGCAAAAAAAAACGGTTCGGGATCGAATCCACCCACAAGCCGCAGTCAACCTAAGGTTGACTGCGTCTTGTGGGTGGATTCGATCCCGAACCCGCTTCTTTGGCCTGCCGGACTCCTTGTATGCTTGTACAAAAGTTCCCACCTCTATCCATTGCGCCACAGAGGACCACTAACAAAAACATATGAATTTATGGAATATTTAAATTAAAAGGATTAAGTTAATACGTTTACCAATATTTTTGAGCAACCAAAGTGAAGCCTAAATCATTAGACTTAACCCAAATAGCTTAAGGAATTCCTTTAAAGCATTATATGGGGACGTTATGCTATCTATATAATACTTAAATATACATATCATGGTGCGCTGCGATATGATGAAGGCTGCATATAAAATATCATTTAATATAAATTATATATCATTCTTTACTATATATAATATGAATTAATATGGAATAATACAAATTTACTTAGGTTTCGGGGCAACTCACCCAAAAACCAACTCACCCAAATAAAAATTGGTCAACTCACCCACCCAAATTTTTGGTCAACTCACCCTAATTTTTGGACAACTCACCCAATTATTTTTTCACATTTTAAGACAAAAAATCACATTTTTCTCATTCAATTAGCACTGATACCCATAAATATATGAATATTAATATAAATATTTCTACAACATTTGGGATTACAGCTATTTAAGATTGTGTAAAATTAGAGGACGTATGCGCATCTGCTTGGGAAGCGCAAAGTGCTAAATATAAATTTCAGATCCATTGTTTTTTTGGTTTACAAGTGACTTTTAAGCATAGCTTGGATAAGTAAATTTGTATATCTAAACGAAAAATAACTTTCCGATGTATTC
Source organism: Hydroides elegans (assembly GCA_001703475.1). Taxonomy (NCBI): domain Eukaryota; kingdom Metazoa; phylum Annelida; class Polychaeta; order Sabellida; family Serpulidae; genus Hydroides; species Hydroides elegans. The sequence goes on from LQRL01157692.1 coordinate 8,807, forward strand.
CTTTAATTGTTAAAACTTGGGTGAGATGTCTAACAACTTGGGTGATTTCACTTAAAACTTGGGTGAGTTGACCTATCTATTTGGGTGAGTTGGTTTCAACTTGGGTGAGTTGGTCTTTGGGTGAGTTGTCGGACATCCATTTACTTACCGCAAAAATAAAATATTGATGAAAATGTACCGGTTATGTCATAGAAGTAACCTGGAAAATATATGACACATGTTGAGAGTGACTACCGAACAAAGTAATTTATAACTTAAGAACCTAGATGAATATCATTATCTTAATAAATTGATGTTGATATATAGTTGTATGTTAAACTATGTATTGAATGGCTCAGTAATAATTTCATCATGTACATACCTGATGCAGGTGGTCCGAGTAAAAATCCAATTCCAGCCATAAACATAATAAATCCAAATCCAACATCAAGCGACCCTAATCCCACAAACTGAATCACAAAAGGCGACATAAGCACTATACTAGCATTGCAAGCCCCCGCTACTATGGCAACGAATATTTGCCCGATGTAGTATTGGCCGTACATAGGGGCGAGCAGGAAAAGAACGCTTAGCAACGAGAGAAGGCCCAGATAGAATATCATAGAGTTGCATTTCGTGGATGTGATGAGTCCGGTGAGTAATCGAATCGATATATTCGAAACTCCGATGACTGAGATAAGGAAGGACACGTTGGTTTCTGTGCAGCCCATGGCAATACTGTAGGCAGGGAGATGGTTGTATATGGTTGCTATGGCAGCGGATATTAAGATAATGTTAAGGCAGAATAAATCGTATTTGATATTTGTGAAGATCATGAATGCGTTTTTGAAAGCACCCCACGTGGTTGGATTGTCATTCGAAACATCCTTCGATGCATCGTTTATTTTGTTGTTTATACCATGAGTATCCGAAGGTTCCTGTGCGTTCAGACTGACATAGGATCTACTTATGAAATCAGTCGACATATGAAGCATAACATCATCGTACAGATGATTTTTGTTCTTATTGAACGACCTCGATCCGACATCACGGTCGGAAAACGAAAGTTCTTTGTTGCTTTGCAAAACACATTTTCCCTCACAGTGCATCTTTGATGTCTTTTGTTTTTCTTTTGTATCCAAATCCTGTAAACTATGATATGACGAATGACTATCTTTGTTATACAACTGCTGCTTTAATACAGTATTCCGAAGACTTTGGTTACCATCCAAAGTCCCATTCTGTTTATCATACACCATCACCTTGTTCGCCTCCAACCGACTTTTATCTTCGGCACTACTTCTTCTCTCCACCTCCGCCGTATACGTGATAGGGTCCACGATCAACGCAAACGCGTAGTAATGTAACAACATGGCGGCAAACACAATACACGTACCGCGCCACGTGTAGTGTTCAATAAGGGCGCTTGTTATTGGCGCCAAAACCATAATGCCGATACCCACACCGGAAGAGGTGATGCCGTAAGCGAGGTTCCGGTAGCGGTCGAAGTAGAAACCTAAGGGTATCATGCTGATGATGAAGGTCACGCCGAGGCTCATACCTGTTCAAGCAAAAATTGTAAATATGATTGTTATGTATGTGAAGATATAAGTAGATGCTTGGTTCATTAATGTTAAATGTGATAAGCTTGATTTTCTCTGCATATTAAATTTATTGTTAGTGATGAGTCGTTGATTTCTAAAACATAATTTTCCTTAGAATTCTAGTTAAATTCTAAACTAATTGTGTATATAACAGCATTGTAGCCTGTTAAGAAATATAATTCAAGGCCCAGGCGCGGATTTAGAGGGGGCGCACCCGGCCCTGTCGACCTTACATGTAAGACAAAAAAATAAATTTGCGCCCAAACCAATCCCCCCCCCGCCCTCGGTTCAGTCTGGTGATTTATACTTTATACTGTTTGCGCCCCAAGGTTCAATATTTTCTGGATTCGCGCCTGAGGCAGTTTTATCAAATACTATTTTCTTGGTTAAACGCTATGATTTATTTGTAAGATTATCATTTTATATTCACTAATAGTTCACCTACCACATAACACGCCGAAGCAAATGCACAGCCCGATGAACGAAGTACAGAACGCGGAAATGATGTAACCTATCACGGTGACAGTTGTCGAAATGAAAATGCCGCGACGCGCTCCTACCGCCTTTAACAGTAGGCTAGCCAATGGCCCTAAAAAAGAAATTTATATGAGTGAAATGAAAATAAACAAAACAAAATGATTAAGATTATTTGAATTAATAAACTTAGATATGCTTTTTAACATAATGACGATTTGATATAAAGCTCGTCAGTTTTTTAATGCGTTTGGCTATGTAATTATCCAAAACGTTGCTAGAATCAAAGTTAGATGGAATAATATAACATCTGACCCATAATTCTCAGTCCTATCATGCATATCCTCCATAGAATATAGAATATGTGCCTATATATATAGCATCATGACTCTCAACATGGCATCCCTATATATAGCATCAAACCTGCACTCACCCGAAAAGCAAAACGTTCCATTCGCCAGCGCCCCCGTGATCGCGATGACGGACGCCGGTTGGTTGAAGGTATTCGCAAAATGAATTGCGAATAAGCCGCACATATAGTTGACACAAGATAAAACGTTGGAGAGAAAGACGGTGACGAGAACGACCCAGGCCCAACCGCGATCGACGGACGTTACTTGCTGCATTGTAGGGGAATTCTGAAATTTATAAAAAAAAATAGGAGTTTCAATCATCATGTTAATATATGGAAGATTATTATATATAATTGTGATGAGCACAATAATCATGTCCAGCCGCGGACCACAAGATGATGCATTGTGGAAATTATTGAAAACGGTTTTGTTTGAGTATATGAGGCATTTTGTGTTGGAGGTGTTTTGATGTCGGAGGAGTGGAGCAGTTCTCTTATGAGAAATTCAATTTAGTTAAACATATTGGAAAGACGCTTAAGGCAAAGAAAAAACTGACATTTTCGATAGCGATATAACTTTCATCAATTATATAGAGCACAATATTTAACCATCCAATTTAAATACTTCAAAAATGAAGTTTAAGTTGTTCACTGCTAAAAGTATTTTTGAGCTAGGTGCATTGCAAGCAGCCTTCTGGACATCATGCCATAAAATATGTGACCATGTGATTGACGCTGTGTCCGTAGCCCATAGATCTAATGAGCATAAAGCACGAAACGGTGCGTTTGTAGCCGTGGCCTCATTATGGCTTTGATATTATTTGACAAAAACTCCTGGCGATGGGCGTTTGATTTAAATATTCAAGGCATTCATTTTTCTAAACTTAGACTACATTGTATCATTTGTAAGGTTGAAAAAACCCTTGTTATAGTTTGTGCCCGATCACTGTATAAATAACCAAAAACACTCAACATTAATGAAAAGTGATCTCTTACAGCTATAGACTCTACTAATTAATCAGAAGGGCCCGACAAACCACATCTTTAAAAACTATTCAAACCGCAATTATATTAAATTTGTAAAAGGATTTCATTTTATTGATTTTTATGGTTTTTTGATTATGAAAAAGAAATGTTATTAAAACCAATAAATGTATGACTATAAGTAGTCTATATATGGCGTTTTATTTTCATATGATACCATTTATTCGTGTGTTGGCTACTTGATTGTGGTACCCATTTTTTTACCAAATATATAGACCAAATTACAATAATAGTTTCTTTGTAATTACTTGATAATATCCTTATCATATATTTTTCTAGACTAAGACTACTTCTAAAACAATTAACATCCCCGGTTAAGTCATCAAAAGCCTGTTGAAACTGGATTAATCCGAAATAGAACAATATACAATCAGGTCGGTTGTAGCAGCCTATAGACAAGGACCTCATATCCACGCAGGATTTATATCTACGTATATTATTAAATCCGCGTTATTCGTTGAATAACAATAATTACAATGAAAACAAATATTATTGTCAATTGTTCCGATTAAGTCACCGTTCAATATCATGAAAAATATCAATTATCAAAAATGTTTTATTTCTAAATAGGTCGTATAAAAAGTTCTGAATAATAAGCTCATCAACACTTCCAATGTGGCCAGGCCTCAAAACGTTTCTGAATTATTGAAACTCGGCCTTTTGTTGAAAATTCAAATAAATATGCTTCAAATTCTATCGATATACAATTTAAAAGGCAAAGAGTTCCCATAATTCGACATGGGCGTCTCGATTTTTCAGTTTAAGTAGGATAATATGAAATCAGTTTAGCCAATGCAGTTGACTTGAGAGCTATTAGCGTTGGTCAATCTCCTTGAAACATCACCGACGATTTCCCTTTCTCAAACAATGGCAATTGTGTTATGATATTTTACAGGAAAGTTCGAACATAACGATTAATCTATCGTAAATGCGTGCAGAAATTAGGTTTTGTTTCTCGACCCGCATCTGGTTATAACACATTTTTCCACGCAGATCGACTTCCTGAATCGGAGTGGACATTTTTAATCTTTCAAAGAGTTTGTAACCAACGAGTTTCACAAAATTATTTGAAAAGTATAACAACTCGATAGGTGAAGAAGTTATTTCATGTTCATCTTTTATGTTCATGCAGTGGACATATTAAATTGATTTAGGGATTTTTATTTTCTTATTTGCTCACTTTTCTCATACCATACTGTCATTAACGTATAGACGCCATATATGCGCTAGCGTCTTGAATCGATTAATAGAATGATTTTATGTATTTATGTAATTTATTAATAAAATATTCTTATTGAAGCATTCAATGGTTGCCAGAACGTTGATTGAATATTGATCTTGCTGAGACTACATAACATATGTTGAAGTTCGATGAGGTCGTTCCACCCGGGTACAGATATCTTGTTTTAAGACTATTTGAAATAGGTTTTGCTCGATCATTTATCGTTGCATCTTATATACATAAATCAAGCAAAATCTAGTTTTTGTTTGCCCCATTTGAAAACCGGTATCAAGACCTGACCACACAGGAAACGACGTTCTTTTATTACATTTGTAGGACGTCGTCCATTTCGCTTAAATCATATAAAAAACATATCGGAACAAGAATCGCTGTCGATTCTTGTCGCTCCCCATGTGACCAGGTCCCTTCATGGTGACAATTGCAAAAATATACATTGTGGCAAATCTTATTTCATTTTTTTTTAGAATTTGCAATTGCATTATTCATTGCTGAGAAGAGCACATGATGACACAATTCAAACAAGCTTGTTTGTTCTGTATATAAATTTAAACTTCATTAGTAACTTAGAAAAGTAAGAGAGTTATTTTATTTTAAATGATATGTTAAAGCAATTTTGAATTTGAATTTCAGCTGGAACCTGGTTTGGAGCTTATCTCAAAACAGTCATATCGCTGCTTTCATACAGCATAAAAATATACTTTTGACTTGAACTCTTATGTTAATAAGCGCCACGTCACCATCGTATATGAATACGTTAACTCATTGAACAGAGAAAAATACGAAAACGTATGGAATGATTTTGTTTAAAATGTTTGTTAAGATATGACTGAATAGCTAATCGAATTTATCAATAACAAACAATCCCTGACAACCATGGGAGAGATCAGTCGTTCACCTCAGCAAATAATCTTATGACGTTAATCTCACTCTTTTAAGAATGACAACAGTCAATTTCCGATTGAAAAATGATGACAAATGATCATAAGTTTTCAATGTCAGAGCTATGGGCTGCTACTCAAACGAAATGTAAAAACATATTTTTCTAGTTTTTATCGACGTCGTCATAGCTCACGGTCAATTTATTCCTCGATGTCATAAATAGTATTTTACAAAATCTTGGTGAGTTAATCCCATACCGGAACTCATGTAAAACTTATAATAGCCCTTCTTGCATTATTGAGCCCCAAATTCCTACCCATTATGTTCTGAAAAGCCGTTCCTAATTAGGCCTGGACATTGGGAAAACGCGCAATGATAAAGATGGGTGGACAATATCGGTCCTAATAGTCGTTAAAAGCAGCACGTGTAGCAACGGTTGCTGCAGCAACCGTTGCTACACGTAGCATGTAGCAGTACAGACGCTGAATTGTCTCTTCTAAAATATTCTTAAACCACCAGTGGTTTATGTGTGGTTAGTGTTTTTGAGGCGCCATTTCTTACAGTGAACTTATAAACAATGTCGTTGTTCCTCTACGACGGTTACGTTAACATTTCTTTCATGAGTTAACGACGTCATTTGACGTGTGTGCCGTTGCCTTTACGCACATTCTAGAGAAGTTGGTATTGGCCATGGATTGTTAGTTGCAATGAATCAGACGGAGTTCCTTTGTCTTGAATAAGGATCGCAAGTACTAATTTCTTTATGAAAAAAAAACAAAGGAAATGTATGATAATTGAAAATATCATCCATAATCGATTAAAATTATCAATAATAAATCTTTACCTGTTTCTTTTGCCAAAGTTAGACGACACAAACATACAAAGTATCCATTAAATTATTGCTATCTCACAACTATATATTCCTATTTATGGGATGCCCTATCACTCAAGATACAAAGAGCTGTGTATTGTGTAGACTTCTATCTATTCGCGAGCTTCTCTTTACGATAAATTGCTTGAGATTGCTGGTTCAATAAATCGATAAACGATGATACACTCGAAACACAAAAAGGCCCATTGCGTACTATTTTCAAGCATGATAGCAATCTTAGTTTTTTAGTCTTTTGATAATTTTCATCAGGATTTAAAATACTTTGATCCGTCTTTCTGTGTTTTTTTTGTCACCACATAGAAATCAAATAAAATATCCATATAGGGCATGAAATGCACTTATACGCTGTATACTCTCAAGACACATCATGTAGAGTATACAATGTATGTGAATGCATTTAAGATGTTTTTCCAACCAGATGCTCTTAAACCATGATAGGTCCACTCCGACACTCCAATAGTATTGACCGGCCTCGAAAAACTGCTCCTCTGGTAAATACGCTGTTCAATGAGAAAAGCTGCGTCTGAAGAGCCTTTTCTTCGAAATGCAATCGTTTGACTTGCTAATTCATCTTAAGTTATCTTTGTATAAATACGCGTTATGAAATACTGAGTAATACAATATTTGTGATCCAGTTTATAGGTAATGTGGCGCTTGACACTTAAACTAGAGCCTACCCTTATAACATCCAAGACACCCCCACTAAAATTGTATAACCAAAATCTCTAGGACTGCGTGGTATTCACGTCAATACTCAATGCTCACAGTATATATTGAATAAAAAAGACACATTTCACATATCTATTCCAAACCTATTTTCCTATCAATTTATTTCTTCTTTTTTTTCATAATGATCGAATTAAATGTGTTTCATATTTTCCAATCGGGTGCTCTTCTGACTTGTTAGGTCAACATGACCTATCATGTATTTGGCATTCGACTCTCCATCATTCTTGGTGGTAGGATCTAACACAGTCTAAGTGCAAAACTATTCAGGCTTTCTGAATGTAGAAATCTCATCTAGGTTCCTATCATCCTGTTACACTGGGCCTACAACCCTGAAAATTATATACAACACTTCAGAGGCGTTGGGTACAGGATAGGTCCTCATATGATGTGGACCTTATTAGATTTTCGATTGGAACATGCGTTGCCACGACATCGGTTTTATACCCTGCGTTGTCGTTGCTTTGCTATGACATCTATGACATGCAATCTAACATGATCGTTTACCTGTCAATAAACCTACTACCATCTTAAACCTCATACGTTAGGTTAGCATCGTTTTAGGTACAGCTAGTTCAAGAATGAAAATAGTGTAAAAAGTAACAACAACAAAGATTAATTTTACTATATATTTTTGATATTCTGAACTCCCCAAGTTTAACATAATAAAATAATGTGATTCCAATAAAATCAACATAAATTATAAATTTTCAACAACAAAAAAAAAACACATCTTTATGCAATTAAATAATGGCTATGAACAAATATTCATCATTTTGCATATTACAAAACAGTCAAAATGCAATAAAAACACATCGAAACCCGTATAAATCTAAACAATTAATATTCAAGGAGTTTGGTATATACAATGAACGATTCTTATCGATTTAATTTCAAATGAATCAGTAAATATATATGAGATAATTTTCATATTTATTGCTTCTTAGTGCTTTGACCTTGGAGTCCTATATACAGAGAAACCTTAGAACCGGACACCTCGATAGACCGGACACCTCGCTAAACCGGACACTTTTTTCAGTCCCGTTTTATTTATCACTGTTTTATACCACTTAAAAACCTGCTTAATCTGGACACCTCCCTTTTTCGGACATCGGACACCAAATTTGTAACCAATAATTGAAAAATATAGGTTTTTCACCTGTTTAAACCGGACAGTATTTTTTTGAAAATCATCGTCAATCACGAATATAGAGGTTTTAGTGTTATGAAAGCTCCTCGTAAGCACACATTGCACTTAATCCCTTATTGTTCTTAAACATCATTCAAATTGCATAAGTTTCAACATAAACAGCGGATTAATTGAACATTATCTTTGTGTTGAATACTGATTGCACTGTGTTTTGGCAACAAAGGATAGAGGGAGGGG
>LQRL01157692.1:26924-42276 GCA_001703475.1 Hydroides elegans
ATTAAGCCATTTTAAGGCATTTCCTCTTATTCCATAATTATTAAGTTTTTGTGAGAGAATAGAATGGTCTAAAGTGTCGAATGCTCTTCGGAGATCAATAAACACACCAATAGTATACTTCTTTTTATCTAAAGCTTCACATATTTCTTCAATAAGTTCTAGGAGAGCTATGTTGGTTGATCTTTTTTCACGAAACCCATACTGAGATTCGCTCAAAAGCTCATTACTGTCTATAAATGATTGTAATCTACGATCGAATAATTTTTCTAATATTTTAGAAAACTGCGGAAGCAAAGATACAGGTCTATAATTGTTGAATTCGCGATTGTCCCCATGTTTAAATAGTGGTAAAACTTTCGCAATTTTCATTTCATCAGGAAAAATACCAGTTGTAAAGGATAAATTACATATATGACAAAGGGGCTTACACACGCTCTCGATTACACTTTTAACAATATGCATTGAAATTCCATTAGAATCTTGGGATGTTTTACCTTTCATTTTTTTCACAACATTTACAACTTCACACTCACTAACCGGCTTAATAAAGAATGAGTTTGGATTTGCATCCGACATATAATCTAAGATGTGTACATTATCATTTGTTGGTATCTTATCAGCTAAATTTGGACCAATGTTTACAAAATACTTATTGAACTCATTTGCAATATTACTTTCGCCTGATATTTTATTACCATTACCAGCTTTAAATTCAACAGGCAGCGAATTATGGGTTTTACATTTTATTAACCCATTTATAATCTTCCAAGTTGACTTTATGTCGGTTTTGTTTTGTAAAAGAAGATCGGTATAATACTGTCTTTCACATAATCTTAATATAGAAGTGAGTTTATTTTTATATCGCCCATTTGGTGGTCGAATGCCCATTGTGCAGCATCGTTATTGAGTGTCAACATGATCAAGAGGCAAATATCTCAATATATTCCTGCATTTCACAATCCTTCACCTTCAAGATTGACCATTCACAATATATTTATTTTCCAATGTTTGTGGGAACTATCTAGGAAGTAAATAGTTTTAAATAGCCCAGTGGGTTACGTCGCAGACATACGCAAAGGGCGATTTAGAGCTAGGATTTAAAAAATCCCGTCCAATCACATTCATGCATCGCTTAATTGTTTGGGGACGTTACTATGACGTGGCGTTGACTTGTCTGCAAGAATTAAGATTTGTAGTGTTTGGAATACAAGTAACTAAGATAACGAAACACGCAATGTCTCATGCCTTAACGCCGCGCGGATCCAGAAAATATTGAACCTGGGGGCGCCAACAGAATAAATTATCAGACTGAACCGGAGGGCGCATTTTTTGTTGCATAACATATAAGGGCAAACAGTGGCCATAGTTTGACAGAAATATGTATTTAGAGGGAAATGATCGCGGAGCAGAAGGTCATAGGTACGTGGCTTTATACCGAAAAAAAGGAGCGTTTTGTGCGATATGTCGATTTCATAGGTACGAATTCGATAAACCAGAAAAAAATGTGTTTTGACAAAATACATGACATATTTTTAAGACATTACCTCTTTAATGTTTGGGGAATAATAGAGCCTACTTGTGATTCTGTAATGCTTCCTTGTTCTAATAGCATTTATCAAAACGACAACACGGAAGATTGTTTTAAATGTAAGCGTTTTAGAAACTTCCTTTTAAGTTTAACGTGGAATTTTTATTTTACAGAATACATTTCAACAATGGCAAGTGAAGACGAAAAACGCCCTCTTTTGGCAGAAAAGAAAGCTCATGATGGCACCAGTTCTGAATTGTCGGTCACTGTCCAAAAGCAGCCAGCCAATTTCTTCGTGCGATTCGTTCAGCCTTGCTTTGCCGAGTTCATGGGAACGGCGATGTTTGTATTGATTGGCACCATGGCTCAGCAGAACGAGTTGCTGCTAGCAATGGCAATCGGAAGTGGACTGTCGATGGCTATGCTCGTCTACAGCTTTGGGCAAATTAGGTAAGAAAATTAATTAGAAGATTGAACATGTATTTCTTATGATTGTGACACGTGTGATGATGGTGGTAGCTGATTCAAAGTTATTTTGTGTTGCGTTCCTGAAATCAAACACCGATAATTGCAATTCTCAAATAAATTGCAATCACGGGATTCTAAGGAAAAATCGCTCTGTATATATTTGAGTTGTGCATGATGATATATAAATGTAAGATGTTGCGAATTTGTGATCAAATTACCGCTTTGATTCAAAAGGATGTATTTCTACACCAAGACATTAGATAAAGTGCATAACTTGTCATGCTGAAAGCTTGAACTTATTTCTCAACATAAGTTCAAATGTTGATAATGTTCGACAAAGCTAATAAAACACGAATATTCATTTATGTATTTATTTTTGTTTCGCATACAAGCTGTACATTTCATGAATTCTTAGTAGTTATATTTCTGACTAACTCGTTGAAAAGTATCTTTCAATAGAGTTAAAATTGTGCACATTAGATTTTGACTCTATGACCTGTTTATAAATCGATTGGCTATTTCTTCCATCATCCGTTAATATATTTAACCCTTGTTTTTTTTGAAATTGACATATGCAAATTAATGACAAACATTTTACATTGTATAAATATCATAACTTATAGCATATAACTATGTTGATAGATACATTAGTATTGCCTTCAATAAAACTTAAACTACAATAAAATACACCCTTTAGTATTTCAATAATTCACTTGTTCCCGACACACACTCGGTTGACACGTATTCATAATTTATACAGCTTGTATGCTAAATAATTGCAAGTTTGTAAATCACAGAAAAATGCATAATACTAAATGTATGGTTGTCAAATAAACGCGTTAGTTACCATTTATGCGGCTTCACATATACATATGTTTAACTTATTTTTTAACAGCATTTCAGCTTGTCACTATGTATCTATGTTTGGAAACTACATTGTGATAGTAATAGCCATATTCATACGTGTTATTTACTCGCCATTTTCAATACAAAATCCCGGCGTGAAAAGCTAAATTACATAATATACAATTACTTGAAAGCACCCAACTTTTTTAAAGAACATGGCGTTATAAATATGAATAGTTTAAAGTTAAATCACCTCTTTAAACAGATATATGACGTCATAATTCAAACAATATCTTCAATAAACACTTGTCACAACTTGAAAGCACATCACATTTATGTTCAGAAGAAAATCGTCAAACCAACCAAATATGCTCGACACATTTTAATAATTAAAATCGATAGGCGAAAACCCCAATAATTGTCATATATCAAACACTGAAAAATACCTCAAGAAACGACGCCATGATCTAAAAGCACATTGAGTAGTAAATACACCGAATTCCAAGCTTAATCACAGTTTTTACATTTTATAAATCATATATCTTCACGTATCACACACTGATAAGCTCCTCCAGGAACGACTCCATCACTTCCAACCCAGCATCCATTCTCCTTGAATCTTCCACCAAATCCACTTGCATCTCCGCCACGTGGTTCGCCACCTGGTCCGCATACTTCACATACATATCCCGCACGCCCTCCAGGATACAGATCTTCACGTGCGTCTTATATAGGCAGTTAATGTCAAGGTCGGCATCTGAGGCGGCCGCGTGGAAGAGTGACGTGTTGAGGGATTGCACTTGGAGGGTTAGGGAGGCGATTTGAGAGGTGAGGCGGTAGTAGTGGTTGACGGTTTGCTGGAAGGCGTCGAGGCGTGCTAAGGAGGTGGCGTTTTCCATGGTTGGTTGTTGCGGGGCGGTGGTTGTTGCCATGGTGATGTGGTGGTTGCTAGGGAGTGTTCGGTGTTAGATTGAATTGAACTGACTTAGTTTATACTTGCTGTAGTTTGTGTTGGTTTCGTTGACACTCTATTTATGTGGCAGCTCAAAAATATATATCAGTCTTTGAAATATGTTTTTGTTTATTTCTATCCAGATATGTCTATAATTGATGTGCCTTTTATTCCTCGATGCTATTTTTTGCATAAACTGAATGCTGATTCCTGTATGTTATTATCATTGTTCGAATTGACTGTTTCGTTACTATCAATTATTCATTGAAATTTGTGTAATTTTGTCATAATATTTTTTTTGTATTTTGTAACATGTTGAGATTCAATTTGCTATCTGATGGCATATCGTTGACATATGGAACTTTTTATAGCGAATTAGTGACATCAATTGATATGATGTGATAATCTCAACTCTTTAGATGAACAATGTTACCAATGTGCTTTTGTGTGACGATGCATATAATCCTTGTTCTGCTAATCCTCTTTGCAACATAATCAGCATTCTTAAAAAGTTCAACTCCGCACATGACAGGTGTTTGGATTAGCTCAGAGCTGATATAGGCGTGCAATTGAGTTGATTGCAATTAAATGTACCCTGATGTCTAAAATTAACACAATATCTGATTATGCAGCCAATATTTTTGTCTTACATAATTTATTATTTTAACAAAAAAAACATATATTTCAAATGTTTCTTATTATATCATATTGCCACCATCCATTAAATCCAAAATGTTATGAAATATTATTAACATATTAGATTTATAATACGTGTCTCTTAATTTATCCACAAATAAATTTATATTAGGTTTACTATTATTTTCTAAAATATATTCACTAGGTATTTGATACGGTATTATATTTCCTAGAAGGTGACTGATACCCCAGGGAGAAATTTATAAGAAACTAAACAAGTTGCATGCATGTTTATAATGTTTAATGAATGACCGTTTGGTTATTCATTCAGGGAATTAACAAAAAAAGTATGGATATCATAGAAAAGTGTAGATATTTCCAGGAAAATATTTACGAAAAAGAGAAACAGCTGGTGTTTAAAACGCAAATGATATGAGAGGTCATAATACAACAAAATACATATATTAATATCGATATTACTTGATGAACTCGAAGAATTTACAAACACTACATTATCACAAATATACATGTGTAGATATCTCGCATTTCACATAATAATTCAAAACTTAATTACACTGTATATGAACATTTAATCATATCATGTACAATAGGAATAATACCCGAAAGGTCCATATCAATATGGTTTTTGACCCGATGGAAGGGAATAGACATGTCCAAGCCCGAAGGGCGCGGGTATTACTTTTTCTATCTCGAGAGTCAAAACCATGTTGGTATGGATGGAGGATTTTATTCCTTTTATTGCATGAAAGTTATTTTTGACATTTTGAAATATTCAGGGCCGACATTTCCGGGCATTATCAAAAGTGATATTGCCCTGCATAATGCGTCAAACATGTAATAAATGTATATATTCAAACTCTATAGCATCTTCCCACTTTTTTAAAAACACATTTATAGCTTATTCATTATGTAATTTAAATAATATATATTTTTTTATTTTTGATATAGTGGTGGCCACTTCAACCCCGCCATCACTCTGGGCGTTTTTCTCAGTGGCGGAATCAACTTTTCTCTCGCCTTGGCTTACGTCGTGGTCCAGATGCTTGGCGGGCTTCTCGGTGCGGCCTTTACTCGGGTTAGTAGAAAAATATGAAATTTATTGAAGTATACCAAATATTGAATGGCAAGTGGAAAGAACAATTTTGAAATACAAACATGTATTTTTGAAATGTATAGAATAACTAGAACGTCAAATATATAATTTCAATGACGTAAAATAAGATAGCTAGTAAATAACATAGGCATCAGAGATGCAAAGCCCCCAGCCTATGCAAAACATTCTTCATCACGAATATTTGTCGATTAAAAGGAGGTCAAAAGAAATATATTTCTCACGACGACTTTTCCACAACTTCTTTCTCACACCTTTGCCCCTACATATTCGTCCACACAACGTAGTCCTCACAACGTCACTCACAATATATGCGTAATCTTTCTGTGCTGTACAAATATCCCAAAATATCTCAAATTCGTCTAAGTTCAGACCCCATAATTTCGACAATTGTTTGCCGATCAAACTGACACCTCGATGTTGCACATCTGCCATATAAATTCTCTCACTGTGTGAAGCTTCAGAACCCTAGGACAAAGGTTTCATGACAAACCGAAATGCCGCGGACAACTGCATCGCAAATGTTAACAGACGGACGGACGGTCATACGGAATGGGGGATAGCAATAGCCCTCAGCTAAATTGGTTGGCTGGGGACTAACAAGTAGACATGTTAACATGTTACATTCATAATTGTATTTTGGCACGCCGAGTTAACATTTCGATTATACAATGACTATCAACACACAAGAAACACATATAAAACAGATCGAAAAAGGGTTAACCGATGAAAATACATTTCACTATAAACTGTAGTAACATTTCACTATAAACTCTGAATTGGCATTATTTTGTTTCATTTTCCAAGGGCCTTCTATCTATCGACGGTGAACTGGCCTTCCTTCGGTCACCACCAAACTCGTCGGTGTATTACCAGATCAGCGGAGGAACCAACATGCTGCATAGCAACGCCAATTACGACACAAATGCGGGCGTCGGTAAGGACGGGGCTGATTTGTCGGAACTATCACACTTATTGGGACAAACAATAATGCAGGGTGTCAAGCGCTCCTACTTTCTCCTATATTCTCCTATATTTTGGGGGTCTCCTACTTTTCTCCTATATTTTAGGGCAATCTCCTATATTCTCCTATATTTTCGCCTTCACATGATTATTTGTTATCTAAATCGCTCAAAATAGGGTTTGTTTGATGATTAAAATCCATATTATGTTGATTTTTGTGGTCCTAAAAATCGTCTTTATTCGTTTTTATTTCAATTTTGTTTTCACTTCGGTGGAAATGTTATTCTTTATTGAATATTTATTAATTATTATGGGTTCTCTTATAAAAAATCGCTGGCGCCTTCGGCGCTCGCATATTTGAAAGTTACCTTAAAATGCTGGCTCGCGTCTTCGTCGCTATGATGTTAACTAATTATTGTTCTGGTTTGCTACAAAGTACCAATTTAAAACTTCAGGGATCAGGGAGAAAATTGAATGAAATCATGGAATAATAAGGGAATCGGAAATTGACTGGTCACCCTGTACATGATTGCATTCGGACTGCGCCATCGAGGCGAATGATGCAGAGAAATTGACACGGGTGCCAATTCAAAAAGAAGTGTTACTGCGAGGGCGCAATGATTTTCTCTCGAGTGCTGTTTTCTGGAATAGGTGCACCCGATTATCAAATTAAGATGCCATATAATATTCTCCCATATTTTAGGTCAATTCTCATATATTCTCCTATATTTCAGGTAAAATCTCCTATATTTCTCCTATATTTCAGGTCTAAATCTCCTATATTCTCCTATATTTCAGGTCTAAATCTCCTATATTTTCGCCTATCTCCTATATTTTTTGTGTCACTTGTCGCTTGACACCCTGATAATGTCTTTTGGGAGCTTCTTATTATCCGTGATAATAATTCTATCTATTCGATTGCAAGTAAACAAAGTCCAGAGACTGCCCTGTGTTTATTAACAATTTCTCGAGACATATCATATCAGATTTGTATGGAAATGATTCAATAAATCTGAGATTAGGATCTCAATTTTGAGATTGGAAACTATACAACAACCAAGTTGATTATTTCGCCTTTACAATTTTCAAGGAATCCTGAACGAGGCGTTGTTCACGTATCTCCTGGTTACCGTGTACCTGCTCGTTGCCGTGGATACCAAGACCAAGTCGCCCATGGCCGGCCTCGCTATTGGGCTCACCATTACGGTCGGCATGATTGCAGGGTGATTTTCAAAGGGCTAAATATATTCAGATCACAATTAAATATAATCCGTGAAAATTGAGCTGTAGAGCGTGTCTGTTAATCTAAATTACCCGCATTAGTCTCTTTTTCTGTTCATGCTGTCTATTTTGAAAATGGTATGCAAATCGTAAACCATTGCTAAGTATTATTCATTATATATATAGATTTTTATTTGTTATTTTTTCATTCTCAGTGGCTCGATCACCGAAGGCGCCATTAAAGCAGTCTATTCGCGCACCTAATATATACATACCTTTAACTATTTGCGTATTTCATTTTTCCCCATAGTGGCTCGATCACTGAGGGCGCCATGAACCCGGTCCGCGCCATCGCGCCCGCCATCGTCATCAGCGACATAAAACCGGAAGTATGGGCCGACCACTACGTCTACTGGGTCGGATCTCTGATTGGAACGGTCGTGGCGGCCCTTGTCTACAGGTATATTATAATTCATTGTATATTTTTTTCTTCAGAATTTTAAAACTTTCATGTTAAAAATAAAGAAAATACACATATGACATTCTGGATCTGTAGAATGTGTTTTTGTGTGTGTTTGTGAAGAGAGGGGTGGATTTACAAGATAGCTCTAAGGCTTTCTTAATAGCTAATAATAAGGAAATATTACTTCATAATTTGGACTCTTTCTTCCCTTATCCATTTTTATATTTACGAAAATAAATCATATTTGATATGAATTTTATAATTTACAAAAAAAAACTTAATTTGTCGTTCACCAGGTTGATCTTTGCGTTCGAAGACAGGAGATTGTTCTTCAAAAATTGAAGAAAGGCAAGATGAACTTGAAACGTATCACGCGCCGAATCGCTTGAAATTATCTGCAGAATTAGGACTGTACAGCATTATTAACCGGTTAATTTCGCATCAAAATACGATTTCATTACGTGATATTTTCATTTAGTTTTCTTAGTGATTAACTTTATTGTGAATCCAGTCCAGGATTTTTTCTCGGTATTTGTTACGTGTTGGACTTGGAATGTTTAAATAACCAATATGGTTGTATACGTTGATGCTATTATCTTGCCATTACTTGTGATTTTGTGGATTCACTTTTGTAATTCTATTTTTGTTTGGTTTAAAATTTGGTTTTCAACTGCCTTATTGCTTCAAAAGTGAGGAAAATTCTATTTTAGAACTTGCTTTTTTCCGTTGGTGTAACTGATAATCACTTGAAACAGTTTGTTCGATGTTTTTGTCTTGGGCACGGAAAACATATACCCGTGATCAAAATATTGATATTAATATATAAGTTATACACGGGTTATTATCAATATCTCATTATTTACTTAAATGCAATGCTATAAAATGATAATCTAAATGATCACGTGCCATATGTTAGTTAATTTTAAAATGTTCAATATATGTACATCGTATCTAATTCATTGAAATTTGGTGCTACTCTGTATACTTAACAAAGATGTATTTACATATCATAAAACGCAAATTATTTTGATATCAAATTTACACTTGATTTTTAATTTATATGTCTTGCTACTATTTACATTGAATAATGTATATATTTGTTTGCTTGGTAATAAAATATTTGCTTTCTGAACATCAATAGTTTTCCTTCATTTTGATAACTTGGTTTTGCAAGGGTCCGTCCGTTCATTTCTGAAACAAAACTTGTATATCATTATTGAGTTTTATTAATATTTAGATTGCAAAATTCAGCATTTGTATTTTATTTTGTAAAAGGTCTTTTTAAAGCACATACTATTCCGGTCCTTGTACACTAAGGGAAGCACAATGCCATTTATTTAAAGAACCTTCAATTTATATGGCCTATATTTTATTCAAATCGAATATTCTAAGTGTGAAAATGTTTAATAAAATTTGTATGAATTTGAAGTGATAATAACTAAACACAAGAAATTTCTTGATTTTATTCAGTATAAAGAGAATTAAAAACATCAATTTGTGAACAATGTCGACCTCGACATTAAATCTCTAGAAAAAATCGAAATTTTAGAAAATCCAGTGTCAGGTATCAGTTATTGAATCTTTTCACATAACTGAAATCCGACAATTTTAGAGTATATAGTGTAGGACTGTTTATAAAGATATACATTTATAATAATTAATTTATACTCGAAAATTGACCCCAAAAAATCACCCCCTTAAAGTCGTACACAAAAATAATGTTTTCTTTTTTTTCATACGATTAATTTATCTTAAATTCGCGGGATAAGTCGCACAAAACGAAGATTGAAGTTCGACTTTAACGTCGTTTTCTAGACGAAAGCTCGGACTGAAAACAATTATTTTTATAAATAACTCAAGAAATGGGGAAAAAAACTATCCAGAACAGTTACTATGACCAGCTAACTTGACTGATTCTCTTTCTGAAGTTTGTTCAGTTTGATTATTTCTTGATTGGCATCGATTAATTTAACTTTTCATTTATAGATTTAATTAACCGATAAATATAAGAGATAACTACACATGTTATGCTATGAATTTCGGTTTGATTCTTATTAAGCTTACCGAAGCATAATGATAGGCAAAAGCCACGATTTCATGATATTTCGAAAATCCACTAAGCACCCTTGACTTTCGTATAAATATAAATCAATTAGATCCCAAATAAGCTATCACAATTTAACCAATCGATTACTATTTATTTCAAATACAAGTTGATTGCTTTAATAAATTCATTTATCAATTTCCGCATAATCATAACCTTGTAACATCTTTAACGAGGGTACGGAGATAACCAAAATGGAAATCCATCGCTTTATTCGTAGAAGACGGACGTGAACAATAATCGTAAAATCATAAAGCGATATGTAAATGGTATGAACCCCTCAACTTGAAAACCCATATCACATAGACAAGGAATAGTATTTCAAATAAAAGCTAATGCATCTTTATATAGGCCTATACTCGAAAAGTAAAACTTTTGTTGCAAACTATTGACTGTTTAGGTCTTATCAAAATCACATGATAATAAGCTTTGAACAAATGCTGATGATCAAATTATAAATGAGGAAACCAATGGAGACTTAATATGATTTCAAACTTTATGTATTTAATCATAAGCATAATTTCAAATCATTCAAATTTCAAAAATAATTATTGCACTTTATAATCATAATTTCCCCTCACTGTTTTCCTTGATATATTTCATTTTTGCCCGGTTTTCATTCTGCATAGACGACAGTGTGTCTTTACGCATATACATCATGATATATAACAACAAAATACTTGTGTTCACTAAAAACACACACTATATTACTTAATACTATGAATTACTCGAATCACACAGTATCGATTTGTCCGTGGGCATTTGACTGAGATTTTCCACTACATATTGTCCAACATCTATACTCTGTGACGCCGACCGACGAATGAACGGGTGTTTCTGAAAAAAAGAGAAATTAGGTGAAAATGAATCAAGATTTTTAATTTAAAAGTTTAACCCACTTAAATAGGTAAGTAGACTTTATACTAAATTTATGTTTCGACAACTCTATAGAAACTGGTTAGCTGATATATCAGATATATAGATTTTCCATAACGATTCTTACCAACTTTTATAAGGCTCTCTTTTCGATGCGTACTTTTTCATTAAATCTCTATCGTAATAAGAGACATAACTTACTTGCAATTCCCTGTATTTCGGTCGTTCATGATAATCTTTTATAAGGCTGAAATTAAGGAAAACGACAAATGAGTTGTCATTCACTTTAATATTGAAATTGAAATTCTTTTTTTTTTTTTAGTAACTCATCTGTTGATAAATTTATTTTGGAAAGTAAATGAATTCTTCTCATAAATTATTATCAAAACTTTCAGACACGCTGTTATTATTTTTTTCTTTGCAAGCGAACGGACAATTCGAAATAAATAAAGATAATATAAAATTTCATTGATCTCCCTACCATCCAATCCCCGATAAATACCAAACCCCATGCGCAAACTCACCATTCATGTACAAAATCGGTGAAGTCAGTTGATGGAACTAATTAACCATCATCACCTCCCCACTAAACCTGACGAATATCCTTACCATTTATGTACAAAATCGGTGAAGTCTGGCGAGAATACTCCGTTGCGGTCGTCGAGGCGAGGCGGATCTCCCTGCACCACTTGCGTCAGTTGGTCGAACACACTGTGCCACTTGGGGTAGGGGAACTTACCGGTCGCCACTTCCATCTATAAATGGAAGAAAACGGGGGTGAAATATCTTTAAATATAAGACGAGACAAAACTTGAAGATTCAATTTCTGTCTCAATGTTACTGAGCAATGATAGATTTTAAATAGATATTGAATCTATTAAACTGCTTTTATCAAGCCCCGCATATAAATTATAATAGATCTATAATCAGTATACATCATTTCTCCTGTAAATTTTGTAGCTTAAGCGTTTTAAGCAGTTAATCACATTTTCTCTTCAAATAGACGCATTCAGACCTTTTGAATGTCACGTTATTTGGCAAATAACCACAAATACTGTTATAGTTGTATTTTTTAGTTAAATAGAAATATCACAAAAGTAAAATATACAGTACTTACTAATGTGATTCCTAATGACCAGACATCACTTCTCACATCGTACCCTTTATTTGCAACTTTGGGGTCGATTCTCTCGGGCTGCAAATATGACATAATAAAATAAGTACATGTATGATGTAACGCATTTATTTATTAAAAAATCATTGATACAATTAATGTGCTTTGCTTTATTCAATTTTCGAGAAAAGATGTGACATAACTTAAACACGAGCTCCAAGAATATATTCTTAAATCATACTAAATAGCACCAGATTAACAGCCCACGAACATAAATTAAAATGCATAAACGCCTCATGATCAGTGCCATGCACTTCACTCACCGCCATATAAGGCCTGCACCCGGCGTCGCGCGTCTTTGCAATAGAGTCGACCAGTTGACCACTGATGCCGAAATCACACAGTTTGATGTTGCCGCCCTCGTCCAGCAGGATATTCGACGGCTTCACATCTAGAGGGAAAACGGAAACGAAAAAATTGCATATCGATTATAATAACATGTAACAGCAACGCAAGGCTAAGTGTTGGTCTTTTCAAAGTAAAATAATTTTGAGTGACTGTAGAGTTTTTCAGTAAAGTTTATATAGTGATTTAAACATAATTATCCCTTATTTAATATTAAACCCTTATTCATACATGTATTACGGGGATGTCTTATTAGTCTATAAGACTTTATATTTTTCCTCAGATTTTATAGAAGTAATCAACTACTACTATTTCAACGACTACTTACCCCGATGAATGATTTTCAATTGATCTTTTAAATATCCTAATGCTTGTAACGTCTGAAAAACAAGATTTGTTTATATACCTCTAATGATTTTCTTAATAAGTGACTTGTCCAATAAAAACTCTATACTTTACATTTTGATATTTTTTTTATGATAATAACACTTTTTTATTGAACGAGAGTCATTTAAAACTTTAAACGAATCTTTAAACAGTCATCGAGAGGATAAAAATGATATTATCAAAGTGATAATTAAATATATAGCAAGCTTTGATAAAAACTTCATATGGTGGAATTTTAAAGCACGTCTTTGAAAATTAAAACATATTTTAACTTACTGCGCACGCAACCTTTCCCATTATTTCCTCTGGAATTTGTTTGACTAAATATGTGTAGATAAGTTTGTAGAATTTGTCTAATGATATCGACATAAGCTCCATGCATATCCAGCAGTCGCCCTAGAAGCGAATACAAGCAAAAATCAACATTTAAGTGTTGACGATTTGAGACGATTGAGACGATTCGAAAAGCTTACTTATAAATTTCTAAGAAGTTCTAGGATTGATAACTTAAGTATATTTTAAAGACCGATGTTCCAAAGATAAGAGAAAGAACGTTTTAAGAATATACTCACTCAAAGAGAAATATCATTTTAATTTAACAAATGGTCATAGCATCAATCAGATATACACTTTCGTCTACTTGAGAGACCTTTTCAAAAAAAGCAAGACATTTTTTAATCATCTAAAGTCAGGAGGGCAAGAACAATATATAAACTGGAAGCGAAAGAGGGGAAAGTCTGTGATCCCAGATCATACTAGACTTCCCCCTATTAATTAAGCATCAGGGAATGGATGATTCGAAACGGAAAGGAAGCGAACAAAGTACGATGAGCTCAGAGGAGAATGTGGGGAACGAGGCTATAAAGTGTATTCCCTACCAATAGAGATTGGCTGTAGAGGATTTGTGTGCAAATCAGTGTGGACGATGTGCAAAGTAGTAGGATTGCAAAGAACTGAAAAGAACACGATGAAAGCAATGTGTGAAAAAGCAGCAGAAAGAACGTCATGTTGGCTGTGGCTCCGACGGAATGACAAAACCTGGAATGTATCACCGTAAAAGACAGTACACTACAAACAGAAGAGCCGAACGATACCACCCAGAAAAGGATACACCATGAGTTACCCATGTAGCGAGAAAGAGTGAGGGTCACCACCGCGATGGAGCTGCTCCCCCTGACGGACGCGACGGCCTAGCTAGCCGTTGTGGCCCCGCCGTGCAAATGGTCAGAAGGTTAAAGGGGCGAAACCGAACCGAGGCACGGAACTTCTCTGATGATCCACAGGGGGAGCTTCAGCAGTACATTCATACACTGTGAGTTGAATATTGAAACCTGGGAAATAACCAGTGGCAGCCGGGGAAGACTGGCTGACGACCCGGAAAGGCGGGTGACAAGCGTGGAAAGACAGGCAACAAGCAACATGGTGGGCCAGCACCCCACCATGCCGAGGAAAAAGCCGCTACAACAAAAGATACGAGAAAATATCCCCAGGCCGACCCGAGAGGGGGGAAGGATGAGTCGACCAAAAAGGCGGATCACAAGATGACGACACACGAACAACAAAGGCCGTCAGTGTGTGAATGTGGGAAAATATGTAAAAACGAAAAGGGCCTACGAATACATCAAGGGAAGATGAAATGCAAGGAAAGACCACAGCAACGCACAGCTCAACAAGCTGGTGAGGCGGAGGAGAATCGGAGCCAGGAGGCAAACCACAGCGCCCCGGATCTCCGTGCTGAGGTACAAGAGGAAACAGTGATTGAGAGAAGAAAACGAGTTAAGTGGCCCAAGGGTAACGACAGCAAGGCGTGGAACCAGCTTGAGGAAGATTTGATTAATATTCTGCATGGTGCATTGAAAGGAGAAATAGAGAACAAAATACGAACATTCACAAATATAGTGTACAATGTCAGTAAAGAAAGATTTGGAGTGACAGAAAGAAGAAAAGAAGGGCAAAGACCAATATTTGCAAATCGCAGAAATAAGAAGAAGGCGGAGATAAGGAGGGACCTCAAGAAACTGTCTGCGCAATGGAGGGATACAGAGAGTCAGGAAGATAAGGAGGCATTAGACACGCTTAGAGATGTATTGCGGAAAAAGCTGAAGAACATAGCAAATGCAGAGAGAATGAGGAAAAAGAGAATGGCGAATCGGAAAAAGAAAGAAGAGTTCATATCAAATCCCTTCCAGTACACCTCAAAACTGCTCGAAAAGCCACGAAGTGGAAAGCTGAATGCAACAAAGGAAGAGGTAGAGAA
>LQRL01157700.1:448-12928 GCA_001703475.1 Hydroides elegans
GTGTCATCAGTTGGTGAGTAACCAAGTTTCAAATATTCGTTATGAAATATAAAGCAAAAAAAAGTAAATTGAAGGATTAAACTAGAACTTTTGAATAAAAATGATAAAAAATACCAATGATCGAAACCTAATTTCTTGAATAAATTCTTTGGCTCTATAGGATAATTTCTTCCAAAAACAATGTTTCTTATGCTTGTTTCAATGGGATATTGTCACTATCGTTACCAAAAAAGGCAAGTTCATCATAAGTAATAGGTACAGTTATTGCATGGTTTCTTTGCAATTTCAGATTCAATAAATCACATACTAACCTTTTGAGATAAAGGCATATCTGCACTCACGACGCTGTTCCCCATGTATTTAGTCTAGAGCGGGCGGCTTATATGCCCGTACAAGCCTATTTTTGCATGGGCAAATCGTCGCAACTACATCAAAATTGTTATTACGCTCTGTGAAACAAAGGTAAAACATCGTAACTTTTTCTAGGCCAATCACATATCCGCATATGGGTAATGTGATCGATCATGTGACCTTAATTCATACAAAAAATATAAGAATGATTGAATTTTATAACATCGATTTTCAATTGTCTTTTACTTTGATTTCAGAAACAAAGGGTAGTTTTGATAAAAATATTCAATAAACTTTATTTTGGTATAAACATATTTTGTGAGGAACAATTACAAGTATGGAAATGTGAAAATGTGTAAAGAAAAATAATCGAGTTTGGACTTTAATTCAGTTATTCATTTGTTAAAAACAAAAATAGCTTATATATATAATTTGTTATAATGATACATATGGTTTCATATACCTATTTAGATTGCATATGGGCTGATTTCTTAAATCAAGAGTCATTTAGAAAAATCCGTTTTTCTCCGTTTCATCAAAATGTTAGTTACGATGTTTTACCTTTGTACGCCAGAAATGTGACTCATTAATTCTAGCTTATTAGTGGCTTATCTTTTTTGCTATTTCCCACGTTGTTATACCCTTATCAGTCCCTGTCTAAAATAGTGCATACGATATACAGAGTAACATAGCTATCGAGATCGCCAAATGTGATCAAAAGGGAATTTATCAAACATATCGTTATCCTTTTAGTATCGTAAAAACTATTGCTATCTATGAGTAATCTATATTATTTTAGCATACTCTATATTTTCCAATTTTATTAAATGATATCTCAATTTTGTTTTGCATTCGATACATATTTACGATTAAATGAATACAGTTTACAATATAAGTTATGTAAATGTTGTAAATGATACACTGCAATATATCTGAATATTTTACTTTCAGTTTGGGTGCAAAGAGGTGACAATTTTTATCTCTTTTCAAGAGATCCATATTCGCAACCAGGAGCACGTGAAATATGCATGCAACTTAATTCTGATCTTGCTAGTGTGACAAGCCCTGATGAATTGGATTTCCTAACCAAACGATTACGGTCGTAAGTATCCTCAAATGGTCTCACTTGTACATATAAAGGATGTTATTTTCAATTAGTCAATTACAAATTAAATATATATATATGAATTATAACTGTTCAATAATTGATAAAATTCATGTATATTAATGAAGCAAGTTATAACCATGGATTATTATATGCTTAGAATAAGACAGTCAAAGTTAAATCTTATCCTGCAAAATGTAGTAGTCATTTTAGGGATTTTTGTCATTGATATACCGTTCATATGAATACAGTACATTATTTCAAGAACATCATTATCATTAAAAGCTTGGAATTAGAGCGACACAGAAGTTTTATCAAGCAAATCAAATGAAAGAAACGTATCTAATTTACATTCGATCATATGTTTCAGAACCACGTTTTGGTGGATTGGGCTTTACACAGACACTCCATGCAATTCTTGTAAATTTGATAAAGAGAGTGCAGCATGCATTGCTTGTCAACAAAATTGGTACTGGCTAGATGGGGAGCCATTTGAAATTTACAAATGGGGAGGAGAAGACCCAAACAACAAAGGTCGCTGTGCGTTGTTATGGACTAGAATGGATGGATTTGGTGACTTGGGTTGCTCAAATCAATTTCACTTCATCTGTAAAGCAAAAGGTTAGTTCTATTCACCATATTGTAAACTTTGTAAATTTAATTGTTATAAGCTTAATTAATCTACTTGCATGCAATAAAAAAACTAACTATCGTGTTTTTAATACCAGAGTGTTTACACGCTGGTATTATAGGGGTTTATCGGAATCATTTCGTTCACGGTCCTATATAACCTTTATAAATATTTTGGCCAAATCGAATATTTTTGCAAACTCTAGCATATAAGAGACTCATATAAGAGTGTATTATGTACGGACATTTTAAGCATATTTTGAGTGAGCTTTTACAGTGTTTCATACTTTTGAATGTACCCATATATGACATTGGTTTTATGATATATTGATAGAGGCCATGACTTAGTAAATGTTTACTCAATTACATCCTTAATGCTTTATGCTCCAAGATTATATACACAAGTCTAAATGCCTAATGCACGTATAAGCCATAAATTACCACACGAGAGCCATAAATATACTTTTAGAACGCTGAAGAGATTTTCACGCAGTATTTAAAGAGCACATTTTTTCTCAAAGTAAATATGAGAGCTATGAAGGAACTCTTACATATTAAAGTTGCTCTAATTACTATTTGCATTGAAAGTCAATATCGCACATTCTTGCATCATATAAGAAAAATATAAGAGACATTGCCTAGCCAATCGAATTGCAAGAGTACATTGCTATTTGTTTTTGACTTCATAGTAAATTATCTTACAAAATACCTTTTATATAGAACATGAATAATGTTTTATCATGATATTATCTTAATCAAGATTTCATAACAAATTTATCAGAATTTCGATTAAAATTATGTTGCCGACGTCTCTCTCACTCTCCGTCGCTTGCCGTCGCTTCTCTCTTATTCTTCTCTTTTTTTATTTCCCTTGCTCTCACTCTTTCTCCAACTTGATGAATATCGGAACAGTGAAATAAGGAAGTGAATCGTTTAGAAAAAGGCGTTTGTTGTACCCACCAATAATGTTGTGATACCCATCGATTCCAGTTTATTTACTCGTCATTCTGAAATGAATAAAATATGGTTGATAAAAAATGACAATACGTCCTTCGATGTCGTGGGGACGCTCTAATTAGAACTCATATAAATTTATTGTGTCGTCAAGTTCAAGGAAAGTCGATTTGAAGTCGTACGTAAGGAGTACGCTCATCTCATGTTAAGGGTTAAAAAATCCTCCGACAAAAACTTTCATAGGAAACATGCAATGTATTAAGAAACGATATAATTCATATTTGAGCATTTAAGGCATTTAGAAATATCAAATTCTTCAAAATCTGTTGAGTCATTGAAATACGTCATTTGGACCGCAGATGCATTGTTTCCTATTAGACATTGTATGAAATTGTTGACGGACATTTTATTCGTATTTTCGATCAATCTGTTATTTAGATTCTAATGAGCTTTTCAGATATGATGAAATCTATTTGTCTATATGCAGGAAAAACATACCTTATTCGAGTAACTCCATATATTTATCCATATTTTATTAGTTAAACATAGCATTGTATGTTTTATATAAGCGTCTAAACAACTAAGTTGATTGTCTCAAATATCTCGAACTGAAAACAATATCTTTAAAAATAATGCTTGGCGTGCACAAAATAGCTACGTATGCAAAAACCACAGAGTTGTGAAATAGCTACCGATGATGATTTGTTTTCAAGCAAGTAGGCAGTCAGTGGCTAGATGACTCATGGCTCTTCGCAATACAGTGTCCCATGCGATGCGATGATTTACACATTGACCTTGATGTTGTTTATGCGAAAGGCTATATAAATGCATGCATTATAATGCTAAACCTCTGTTTCAACGACACATAGATTTTCTACATTTATTTGAAATACAGATTATATTGGCATTTAAAGACTGATCAGCTTGTCAATCATATTAGATTAAAAATGATTGAAAAAAAAACTCTTAAAATGCTAGAAGATCATTCATCAACACATTATTTTGGTATTGCTATTTGCTTTGCCTAGTTTTATGAAATGCTATCATATATGTTATGGATGTGTTGCTAATCGTTCCTATTATGTAAAAAAAAATCTCAAACATCAAACATGAATTCTATTGATAACGAGACTCTCTAAACGTATAAAATGCGCGTAAAGACAGCAACTAAAGCCTTACATATTATCATAGACCATTCTATTTTAATGTAAAAATTACTTACCAGGAAAATGCCCGTGCCTAGATTGCAATTCTGAACGTTGCACTAATGAGTGTATATGCAAATGTGAAGTAGGATACAGACTGGATAAAGAGGGACACTGCAAAATAGGTAACAGTCGTTAACAAAAATAATTAATGTTATACATAGCTTGTAACAAAGATCATGCTTATTCAGGCTTTGTATCATATTTTGTTTCACGAAATATTTAGTAGCCATATTCTTTTAATTTGTTTCTAATAATCAGTTTTCTGGTTAAATTATTTTACAATCCCACACGGCAAAACGTCCACGGACGTTGAGCAGACGCCCTACTTCGGGCCCGTATGAAAGTTTTCCGGACGTTCTTATTCGTCGCGGACGTAGAAAAGACGTTATATAGACGTCGCGTCCAAAACCGACGTAAGAATTACGTTTTACGGACGCCGGGTCGTAAATGACGTCCGGAAAACTTTCATACGGGCTCTAGGTAGGTCGTCCTCTCAACGTCACGTCCGAATAAGACGTACTAAAGACGACCCTTGCCGAGTGGGATATTTCTCAGAAGGGCGAACTTATTTAAATTACACACTTATATTAACCAAAACTTGAGTACAATTTATTTATCGTATTTACACTAGAATCCTTTGGCCCTGTTGCCGGAGGATCTCTTATATCGGTCCCAAACGACATGGCAAAGGGGAAGCACATCGATAGTGTAGTTATGGAAGCATATTGCGGCTACAATTGTTCCCAATACTTGCCGATAACTTATTCATCGGACATGTTTAACAGGCTGGTGGACTTATTTTTGTTATTTATATCTTGAAATGAATTATTTTTGTAAAGTAATTTTCCAAACCAAATTATTCAATAAATAGATTCACGTCCATTATGGGCGTATCACCACTAATCAGTATAACAATGTATCTGTGTTAAATTCATATCAAATATGACTTTTGCTTCCTATCTATTACTTGCGATCGATGTTCACTATCTATGTAAACAGAAGCACAAATGAAAATGACATAATCTTACAAACACTGCCGTCTACTGACTATGGATTCGATGCCAAAACATCCGAGAGAAACCGGTTGTTATATCAAATCATACTTAATGCTAAAACAGAAAGATATGTGGTGTCTCACTTTGAGTATAGAGCAAATCCTGCTATTGGGAAGTTGACCTCGGGATTATCTATTGTCAGGTTTGTAAGAAAAAAATGCTGAAGTACATTTTTATACATCTACAAATTAATAGAGTCGATCAGAATGAAATACAAAAATCAATAACCATACAAGTTTTAGTGTTATAACTATTATTTGTTTGTAATATTGTAGCAGTATTGTTAAAATTGATGTTAACGCTCATTCGCAAATATTTCAAATCTAAGTTGTAGTTTCAAACATGTACGAATTGATAGAGGCGATTAGAATGAAATACAAAAAAACATAAGGTTTTAATATTATAACTATCATTTGTTTGTAATATTGTAGCAGTATTGTTAATATTGATGTTAACGCTCATTCGCAAATATTTCAAATCTAAGTTGCAGTTTCATACATGTACGAATTGATAGAGTCGATTAGAATAAAATACAAAAATCAATAACCATACAAGTTTTAGTGTTATAACTATTATTTGTTGGTAATTTTGTAGCAGTATTGTTAACATTGATGTCAACGCTCAATCGCAAATAATTCAATTTATAGTGGTGGTATCAAAATAACCATAGAAGGCGAAAACCTGGATGCGGTCATGGAACCAGAGCTATTTGTGTATCAAGAAATGCGAAAAAAGAGCAAAAATGAAGATGCACTACTCTCTGTCCATAAATATGTGTCGGTAAGCTCTCATTTTTTGGTCCTCCTTGTTCAAGCTGTTCAGAATCATCTAACTTTCAACAGAAATTATTTGCCACAGTAGCACTATATCCACAGTGAACTCAGCAAGTTAATTCTTTTTCTAATGTGTGTACACCGTCCTGCATGTGTGTTGAATGTCAATTGTTAATGTATATGTTTATTGTCAAATGTCATTGTATTGCTACTAATGAATATACAATGTTTAGGCGAGCACTGAAATTCACGAAACAAGGCTAGTTTTCAAAACACCAGCAGTGCAGGATGAACAAGATCAGGAATACAGTGTTTCATCTCGAACAAAAAGGCGCGACCGGATTTCCGAGGAGTACTATGTTTATTACATAGGTTAGATCTAATACTAAATGCACTTATTTGTAATCTGAATATAACTCAATATTTATATGTACATATCTATGCAGAATATATGCATTGGTTTAATTAATTCTAACTTTTAAAGTTATAAACAAGATCAGGTATGATATATTGTTCAAATGAGAATGTTTTTATTTTTGATTTAGGCTTCGGATTTGATGGCTTAGAAGACTACACGAATTACAGCGAAACAAACCCAGAAGCTGCCAAATTGACGATGCATTCTGACCCTGAATTTCATTTGGAAAGCGATGTGATAACATTTGACCCTAGTAGTGAAAATGAATTGCACTTCAAGGTATGTAATGTGCGAAGGATAAGTCATTGAAACATGTATATTGAAACATATTATATACTTATAAGATGTGGAAAGAAAGAGAAAAACTATTCACCTATCTACATACGAACATGTCCTTATTATCCATGTGAATACATGTGATATACATGATTAACATTTTGAATGATGAACTTGTCTAGTAGCTTGTCTGTAATTGATATATTTATATATAAGGATGGTTTTAATGATGTTGTTTTATATAAAGTTGTCACGATAAACTAGTCGATTGTGAATGATGAAATATGCTAAATACCTTTTTTATTAAAGGGGAAAGATATCACTCATGTGGATATGGAAAATTACATCGTAAATATAGGAACGGGTGAAGGAAATTGCGAAGTACTTCGAATTGAGGAAAATTAACTTGTTTGTCAACCACCAAAACGTGAACCGGCCGTCAATCAAAGTTTACCATATACAGACGGAACGCCACGTATTTATGTAAGCTAATCATTGTATGACCTAACTTATATGTTTGAATTAATTAATTCAAAGTTAATATAATTGCACGCAATAGGTCGATGAGAGAAATTTTAATAATATTATTTAGCTGATATGATATGATGATAGATGCATACTGAATAAAGTTTGCTGTAAAATATGCCACAAGAGTTTTATCCCCAAAAAATATATAAGATTATATAGCATCTATGTGATAACGACATATGTTTCAGATCATGTGCGGATATGCCAGCTATTTCATTGGACACGTCGACTACTACGAAAGCAACATTGGCGTTCTCCCCATTGTGATAGGTGTGCTAACTTCTCTTATTGCTATGGCTCTGTTGGTTGGCGGCATTGTCTTTGTGGTTAAGCGACATGTCGCATCGAAGCAACCTGTTCAACAGGAAACTCAGAATGAGCAAGAACTTTTGGAAGATGTTAATCAAGGAGTGGTTTCCGAAACCTTTCCGAGGATCATTTCATAACTTGATTCGTAGAAAAAAAATGTTTATGGCTATTCATTAATTAATATCCTACATATTCTTGGGTGGCGTAATAAAAATAAATATTGGTTTAACGCTTTTTGATTACGTTTGTTATGCTCTACCAGCGCCGGCTTTTCGTATTATATTTGTATTATATTTTTCCGATTTTCGGATGTTCAAACAAGAAGAGACATCGTGCCAGAATCGAAAATAAAACAACGAAACATTTTTAAACTAGCGTGAACCACATGTCAATAGTGCTTCATTGTATTTTTGCGTGTATATATACATGTATTCTTTCTTGCTTCTTTGTTTTATTTTAAATTGACTTTAAAATAATAATTTAAAGGGCGCAAATTCTAAAGAAACGCTTTTATACAGGCAAATAGATTATTGAAATGCAAAACAAATTCTATCATATGTGTGCTGTGTATGTTTTATTATCATGACTATTATCACAATACAATTAATTATCACTATTTCAGTTATTTTAATCATTATAATTATCAATTTTGTCGTTATTATGAATTGATAGTATTTTTTGTTAAACTAATGATAATACCATTTATTATCGGTAATAATATTATTATGATTAAAACCACGAATAACAGTAAAACAAGATTGATACTATCATAAGTAGAAGTAATACTAGTACTAGTTATAATAATAGCTGTTTTTGTTGTAATTTCTATATTTTACTAGTGCGTTCTGTTTAAATAAGATTATGATAGGTAACATAGGCAGCTTATAAATTTAAAGCTTAATGCTTATCACTTTGTTAAAAAGGGTCAATGCGAATGATTTGATATTCTTAGTGCTGTCCAATATACAGGTTACACACACATTTTTACAAAATAACGGGTGAGACTGGGGTTACTGCTTAGATAAAGATGAGAAACATCTCACAAAAAAAAGTTGGTAAAATTGTTTGGAATATATGTAGATGCCATCGTAAAAATGCAATTCATGTACAATGCTCACAGCTTTTAAGAAATATTGTCTTTGATATGTGTTCCTCCAATATTTTAAAGAATAAAACCAAACAAGCTTCATAAGTTGTAGACCAATCAATTTTACATTTCCTATGTAAAACAGAAAGTGTTCAGTTTTATTTAGGGCTTGTTCACACGGGAAGCGGCACGCGTTTTAGGCTCGGAAATGGAGCGGCAAGGTGTTCACATGGGAAGCGACAGCTGACGATTCCTAGTCTTTTAACCGTTAATTTTCATTAAAGGATCTCCACAAACGCGAGAGGCGGTGTTGAATCGCCCCTTGTGTTTTTGCACCGCCAGTTGCGGCAAGAAACAAACAACTCAACTTGTCTAAGTAAATTATTTGTTTAAATGTCAAACATTTATCGTTCTGAGCTTGTCGCCCGTGTGAACACCTTTTCTAACGCGATTCTAAAAAATGACAAAGTCCTATAAAGAACAAATAAGTTAATTGCCGCGGGCCGTCGCTTCCTGTGTGAACAAGCCCTTAGTCATGCGTAAAGCGTCACCAAAAGTAACCAGGTCTAACAAATGTTTTTGCGAAGTGGTAGCTCGACTGGTTTTGTTATTCATACGTTACCATGATTATCTATTTGGGGGCTTTGGTGTGTTTTCGTGATTTTAAAAGTTTTTGACATTGATATACGTGTTTTTAAAAGCTTCCAGACTTTCTTTTATCGAATCGAAATACCGGATCGAGTATCTCTCCAATATGGGATCGGATCCAGCAATACGCAAAAAAAAACAGAAACACATCGCTCTTTCTTTGCTGATTGTTGTTGGTTTGCCTGTAAAGTTAATTTAAAGTCTTTAAGAGGCCTATTACGATTAGAAATTATGGAAACGAAGAAACAAGATACAGGTCAAGTAGCAACTTTGCGAAAATCTAAATTCGACCGGGTTACGTATGGTGATGATTTACATATGACTGTGTTATACTTGCATTTTTTGCATGACTAGTAAAGAACTTTTTGATATCTTATTAATATAAAAACATTTGTTTGCAATCTCTAAAAAAATAGGAGAAACAAATTATCAAAAACGATACTCCTAAGGAGGTGTAGGAACCGGATACGCTAAGAATGTTTGGTTAAAATCTTCAACTATAGTTTATTTATTTGGTTGGAGCCCCATATATGCTATTATTTGAGTATGTTACTTCAAGTATTTTCCGTAGCCACCTTTTAAAGCGCAAACATTTATTTATATCATAAAACACATCTACAGTGATTTGCAAAAACATAGTTACTCGCATTTCATAGTTTCGAGAAAATCGATAAAAACCTCGAACCCACGACAAAGAGATACTAGGTTTTTGCAGAGATTTTCAGGGTGTTATCTCGCTACAAAATTGCTTTTTGAGAAAGAAGCATATGTGACATTATGAGCAAAAAACCTAGTAACTTGAAATCAACCCATAACTCAATTTTTCATATTTTGCTAGTTACTAGGTTTCTGCAGAACACTGTAGACATGTGAGCGAAACTGAGATATTATTATGTAATACATGTTATCAATGTATTGCTATTTATAAGTAAAAACATGTTTGATTTCATTGAAGGCATGTATATAAATCTAATTGACAATTATTGGCAGTTTGATGACGTATATACAGTAATGGTCCACTGTTACCGAGCAAATTCATTACAAATATATGTTGACCTGCAGTGTTATTAAGGCAATTATATAAGAACGAGTATATCAAACAATGCTTGAAATTTGGATGATTGGAGGTAAGAAAAACAAACGGAATGATATTGCAAAGTATAGAAATAGCAAGTATTACACGTGCTATTTCCTGTTCAAAATGCAAACAAAAAAAACGATATGTGGAATTCGCATGTGCTAATTTTCCATTTCCTGAGCACAGCAGTTTCCCAGTGACCACTTCGCTATTTATAACAAACGGCATCACTCGGGGTATAATAGACATGCATTGTAAATTTGCATATGAATTTCACATATACTCCGCTGCGTAAGATTAGAACTTACTTTTAAATTTCAAAGCATTAAAAGAAGAAGCATAATATATTATTTTACATTTAAGGATGTTGCCTGCAATCGATTTTCGTAAGTTGTATTTTGATATAAGAAAAATATTAACTGATGATTTTAATTCTTTTTTTTTTTCTTTTTTTAAATCATGTGTCTCCTTATATTTGAAAGCATAACGTCTTTAAAACATTGTCGTTTATACCAAAATATGCTAGAAACAAAAACCGCAACATAATTGTAAGATACCATGATGTATATGCGTTTTTTATGTCGTCCAATTCCGTTTGCTGAATCAATTCGTATATAAAAATGAAACATATAATGAGATGTAATTACGTTAGACCATTTTAATTGCATATGGCATTGTTCCATTTTTATAGTTTACAACTCTAGTTTTTAATAGTACTCATCTGGCTTGCGACTCATGTTTTGCATATACTTAGCCGTCCGTATATAATCACTCATCTTTTGAACGTTCAACACGCAAGCAATTAAAATGAACGGTTTATGAAAGGAATTTTACCTGTTTCATTCTGACATGCTATTGGAAATTATCAGTATTATATAATCACAACATTTATGTATTTTATATGGGAACACACGATTTGAATTATAAAGATTTGCAAAAAAAAAAGGAAAATAAAAATATGTATTTTTTAATAATCACAATTGAAATAATGGAAACTTTTAGAAAAAAATATGAATATGAATATACATTAAAACCTTTTTGTAAAATGTCAATGCTCAAATGGAATTATTTTTCATTCTATGTCGTTGATTCAATGTGATTTTCAACTGTTCGAACAGAAGTTGAAAATAACAATTCATGGAATTCTATAACATAACTCAATGATAAGTGAATTGTAATAATGAACCGATGATAAAAGCATCCGCATAACAAAGATCTAAATAATTAAATGTATAAATTAGCATTGAGTTCTCACACCCTTGGCGTTAAAAAGGGTGTTGATTTAATTTCAAATGTGCTAATAAACACACCCCAATTACAATGCTGTGCATTAAAAAGAAAGTGGATATAATAGAGTTCCGTATGGTTTACACCCGAAGTGGACACACCCCTACTAATTCATAAAAATTCATGATAGGATTCACGTTTCTATATAGAGCAATTAACCATAAAGAGAAAATGCACAGGAATTATCACATTTTTTTATAAATATATATTTTGTATCAAGTACTTGATTGTTCCATTACAATTAGTTTTTCACATGCATTGGATAAACAAAAAAATCAGCAAAACGCTAATAAAATAATGTAAAAGAAAAAAGACAATATAACATCCAACCTTTATAATAAAGTCGATAGTCTACGGTGATTGAAATAACAAACCTTGAAAAGCTCTTGGCCCATTTGAAATCCAGTATGGCTATAACGCAAATAATTACAGAAGAAACGGAGATGACAACAGACTACTTCCAAAGCAATATCTTCAAAACATCAACCTCACCCGAAACGACAGATTTCGACATGATATCACACGAAGCCGCTTCTTTCGATACCGCCTCCTTGGAAATGGCGCCATTCGATGCATTCAATGGTGTCTTCGTGAGCAGCGAATTTGAGCGGATCCTGATGTTGAGTTTCGTCGTTTTGTCGTCGGCCTGGGTTCTCGTTGCCAATAGCAGCATTGTAGTAGCCTTGGTCGGATTGTTGTAATATTTGCCGTAAACTTAAAGGAAAAGCCCACTGATGCGTTGATAATTTATTCCGTTTTAATGCTGTAACATC
>LQRL01157707.1:6499-20112 GCA_001703475.1 Hydroides elegans
ATTTTACCCTAGGATTATGTTTGTAAATATATCAACCGATGCAGCTGTATCTAAATTTAGTCTCTGTTAAAAAATCTGTGAAAGAATAACCTCATACACATTTGATTTCTTGAAATCTTTATTCTGGTAGGAGATTGTAAATTTCCTTGCAATAGCTTTTCTGCGTTCCTTGCTTGGAACTTCAGAATAAACATTTTGATTAACATAAGACAAAATAAATCGTTGAGTGCCCTCGTATTATGACGGGCTGCTCGATTAATTCATTA
Organism: Hydroides elegans; assembly: GCA_001703475.1. Classification (NCBI taxonomy): domain Eukaryota; kingdom Metazoa; phylum Annelida; class Polychaeta; order Sabellida; family Serpulidae; genus Hydroides; species Hydroides elegans. The sequence goes on from LQRL01157707.1 coordinate 6,766, forward strand.
CGAATGATGATGCAAAGAGATTCTTTTAGTGGCATCATCAACAACAAATGTATCAAGATTCATCCGCGTCAAAACAGGATTGGGTTTCATGTTTGTGCTTTAGTGCCCCAAATTGGCCGCCCATGCTCCGATTCACTTTGCCCGGAAATTCGATAAACGCGATTTATTTATTGCCGAGTGTTCGGTTTATGTTTGTTTACGACGGAGCCTGGAGCAAATCAACTGCACTGAGCCTTCGCTGCATGGTTTCTATCTACTTATTTATTTATTTTTCGGTGTAGTTTAATATTGAGTGATCATTCAAACGGGGTTGATATGGTGTTGCAGCGTCACAAAGTATTCTATATCTCGATACAACGTGTGGACAATGTTGTTGCAATGTTAGATGTATCGGAACACTGCACCGTATTTGTTCATTTCCCTGAAATATATATATTCCTGCCAGCAAGTGTGGGATGGCTCTGATAAATCAGATGAAATACATTGAATGGTTTCGATTGTTTTCGTTCCAATGTCACTTGAGTTAACTTTATGAAGTCAATCAAAAGGTTGTGACGTCACATCATGAAAGTTAAAGTGACGTCACATCACACCAGTATTTGGAATGTGTCCGATAAGTATTTGGTTAAAGGCACTCAATCAGCACCAGATTGTGTAGTTCATCTAGTAATAACATAAATACCCACAGGGTCACTACCAAATGGTAATTAACCCAAGAGAAGGAGCATATTGCTCATATTAGTTTTATTTATCCTGAGTTAATAATTCGAAGGATTTCATATTATTTATTGCATGATTTTTTTCGTATTTGCAATTAATCGTCACTTCCGGATGGTATCAGAAATTACTCTGGTTAAATTGTCCTGCATATTACTTCTTCAATTTAATAAATCTCAATAATTTTCATTTTAATGTCTGATAATCAGGCTAGTAAGGGATATTGGTAAATCAAAACCCTATTGTTAATTTTTGATTGATAATCATAAAGCTATTACGGATATGAATATGACGACAGTTATCTATGCGCAATTGACTATTCAAAGTCTTTAAGATCCAAGAAAGTGGTAGAGCCTATATTGTCAAAAATGAAAAATAAGTTGATGTCATATAGAATAGACTTCTAGGAAGAAATCAATTAGGAAAGAATCAACATATTTGAATACAACTTCGCCCATTTAAATGCATCCATTTTCTCGCATTTTTATTCCCGCGCCAGGACACAGACCTTCATAAAATTCAACGTCAAACGAGCAAATCTCAAACAGGTTGCTTTAAAGGATTGGATCGAAAAACATGTAAAAAGGAAACATATGTCTGTACTTTTGCACCCGGATTTTCCTTACGTTTTATATGTATTGATAAAAGAGCCAATAGAACTTGATATCGGTTGTTGGTATTGTTTAGGTGTATGTTTTATCCATCGAGAAATTAAGTAAGACATAAGTCTGTTTATATTTGTTCAGTGTTGAATTTGTTCGTTCTGTGGGCAAATGTGAATGCAGTTAAGGGCATGGTTCGGCCATCAGTAATACGATTACCAACAAAATAGTGTTTTATTCCAAATTATTTGCTCATATTGTAGCTGTGACGTATTGAATAAATGATGTATAAATAGCTTTAAGGTATTCAATAAAGATATGCTATGTAAATTATACATCACGATCTTAGGACTAGTTGAAAGAAACAAAATATATTTTGCATTGGTATATCGTTCATAAAATGTAAATATTTAAATAGAACTTCATATCATCGCAAATTTCTATAGATTCTGACGTATGTCATTCGTAATAATGTTAAGCCCAAAAATATTTCAGCTTTTACAGCAATCTTGATGTTGCGTAGCGTATCATGAGGGCATTGCTTGCAATATTGTCATCGAGAGAGATTAAAATGCACTGCATGGGAGCTCATTTTATATACACGTAGTTAATATATAATCTACCACCTTGTTTCTTGTATCACAGGGTCGGGACTTCGAGAGCGTCTACACGACACACAAGTACACGAAGAGCGAGCGCGAAATCTTGGCGTCGCACGACAGTTTCGACTACTTGCCTAGTCATAGTGTTGTGTATAAGGAATGGCTCCAGCGACAACCTGCAAGGTAAAACATTGGGTGCATGCTATCGTTCACTTTCCTTATAACATGCAATTCTATCACACTGTCCTTTATCCTTAAATGCATTGTTTTATTCATTTATCATTTCGGCTAAATCCCAGCGCCGTGTACTAAGAATGACTCCCGCGACAACCCACGAAGTTACATGTACTTACATGTATATGGTTGTACATATGCTGACCTTTCTCACCTGGTATGGCAGTTATTGCTCATCTCAATTTCAACTGGTCAAAAACGTCATATATATGGCCTCTTACTTATAATCGTTCATATCATACCCTTCCATCTGCTTATTAAGTCAAGATAAATATCAAGATCGAACATCAAAATCCCTCATGTCCCTCCGCTACCGCTTCTAATCCTCCTGACCACTACTTTATCTAGACTGTCTAAGGTTGTAGTGTTGCTTCATTATGAATATCATTCTCTCGAGTCGGCTACTGTAACTACACCCCGATGTCACATGTTTAAACCCTGATATGTTCATCCATATGTTTTAATTCCCAAAACAAGAGTTGGGGACCGTTAGTTGAGGATGGGCTCTGAATCACCATCGGCAAAGCTAAGCTGGTTCTTGCTTTCTCTTTTTCACCCCCTCTCCATACCCGGATGCACCCCCTCCTCATTAATTGATACACTCTCCTTTCCAATCGTAGGTTGGACTGGGACCGCTGGCTTATGATGGGCATGATCGGAATCACCATTGGCCGAGCGGAATATCCCTTCCCCGTATCTACCCTACTCTCATTCCTTTCCATTCCTATTTACTCATTCATGTTCATCTTATTTGCAGGTTGGACTGGGACCGATGGTTGATGATGGGCATGATCGGAATCACCATCGGTCTGGTCGGATTCCTTTTGCACCAAACGCTGCATCTCATTGGCCACGTCAAGTGGGACCGGGCCACCAACTTTTTTGCTCAGGTAAATCCTAGCATATTTTATTCGGTTACTGATTAAACTAAAATTATGTACTATATGCTTAAACGAGGTTTCCCGTGTTTTATATAATGAGTTCATAACATAAAACTATTTGTAGAGTTAAATAAAAAAAAAACATAAAACTGTTTGGAGAGTTAAATAGAAAAATAATAAAATACATTCAGTCATCATTATGATAGACAGTGAATCATCAACAGCATGATGTCAAGTTGTTTAAACATTGTTAAAAATATTTCGTCCCTACAATGATTATCAAAATGTGTGCATTATTTTTCGTTTTGTCAGAACAACCTGGTGCTGGCGTGGCTCTGGGTGCTCGCCTACTCTCTCTTCTTCGTTGCGCTCAGTTCCGCTTCCGTCGTCGTAAGTGTGGTTATATAGATAGAAAATATTGTGGTTATGTAGTGGTTATAAAAAGTCTCTTATAAACATTGATATTAGGAAATTGAAATTTTAAAGTTAACTGTTTTTGAAAATCAATAAAAATAAATGTTGAACTTATGTTAATTCGAATATTCAATTGCAATCGTTTGTTTTACTTTTTTAATATGACACCTCTAGAAAAGTGTCAAAGAAAGGGAATGGTGGGTGTACTACATTTGATTAAGAAGAGGAATAATGGGTTTCCTATTTTGGCAATGCATAGAAATAGTAAAAAATGTATATGATGAGCGAACAATATGAAATTTTGGTCTATCCTGATATAAAGTACATGTCTATTCATCAGATAGATTAAGCCATTAGACATTCTTGAAACTGGCAACCTCCTTAAAATAGTAAAATAGTAATGACAAATTACCATTGAGAATATGTACTGACACCGAAAACATATTTATTTAGGACACTGGTGTTAACTATGTTTATTCCTGCTACTGCAAACACAATGTAAAACCGGTCTCGATCGTACCCAGACCAACAATAGCAAGTCAATGCTAGTATTTCCGCCATTAATTAATCCTATTGTCAATCCGGGATGTACCTTGCCAAGTCAAATGTTATCCCAGGCAAACAGTGATCCCACACGGTTGAAACGAAAGGCGCATTGTTCAAACGATTTGTACTGACAACTCCTTTTAAAATGCTGTACTCACAGCCAATATTGTCACGAACACCGTTTCAGAGAATGCTAGAAACCAAACCCATCTCTCCAACTACCGCCCTCCCTCATTGTTCTACTTTTTAAGGCAATGATCATCCTTTCCCGATATGCCAGTAGGTGCATGTAATGTCTGACTCTGACGATAACAAGCACGTTGAATCGAAAGGATGTGCGAGTATTTGAATAGTAAAAGAGGTGATAATATTTATTTAACTCTCATTATTATTTGAAATAATAAAAACAATCCAACTCGTTGAATATTCAGTGACTATTGACTGGCTGCCATTCATGAGGTGATAGTGATGTGGTGCTTCATATTTTATCTATTCATTATAAATGCGTAAAAAAAAATGTTTTCCTGACATTCAGTCTATTAAAGAGTTGGTAAATACTTTGATATAATAGTATTTTTATACACATGCAAAAACTTTATAGAACACATGCACCCACAAATCTGTCCATTCTTTTGCAGTTCGTGTGTCTGCCGGCAGGGGGCTCTGGCATCCCGGAAGTGATGGGCTTCCTCAACGGAACTGTCATGCGTCACGTGCTCAATCTTCGCGCCTTCGTTGTCAAGTTCTTTTCTTGCGTCTGCGCGGTGGGAGGGGGGCTGCCGGTGGGGCCCGAAGGACCGATGATACACATGGGGTAAGGAGCGTTTTATGTTACATCTAGAATGCCGCTGACGCTTATGACACTACATAGGCACACAAAAAAACTGTTAACGTTTTACTTTACTCTTTTTGAATGATCCATAACGGTTTTGTCTGTGGCTCGTCGGGTATTAATTCATCTAAAATATTTTCAAAACGAGCTATTATTAGATATACAATGTTTAATCTTTAAATTTGTTACAAGCGGCACACAATGATGTTATCAGGGCCCATATTTATATATAAATACATTATAAGGTACCAATTTGTTATATATTTGAATATCGAAACACCAATTAAAAAAGGTTCGAAACATTCAGCATCCATCTTTACATACATTCTTATTCATTTATAGGAGCATCGTTGGCACGGGCCTGAGTCAATTTCGATCGCGTACACTCGGCATTTCACTCCCGTTCTTTCAGCGCTTCCGAAACTCAGAAGACAGGTGTGTATGGTGACAATATGAATACTTAAACCGACACATGACATAAGCTTATATTTTACACTTATATTTATTTCATTCCATTGCTATCTGTTTTAAGAATAAACTGAATATATATTTATTATTATATTTTGGAAACTATAAATGCGGTTTTATACAAGTGTATGATGCATTTTAGTGTTTATACTATTTATTATGTACTCTTACATTGCCCATTAATTTTTGGCTTCTGATTCATGGTACCTGTGTGCGTACTGCACTCACTCTTTGCTTGTCTCACTCGTTCACGTTTATGTTCAATACGATAAACATATTCCCTCATTCACCAATTCCTACTATCCTTCTATATTCACAGACGTAACTTCACGGCCGCTGGCGCCGCAGCCGGAGTGGCGTCTGCATTCACGGCGCCCGTGGGCGGACTGCTCTTCGGCATGGAGGAGGTGTCCTCGTTCTGGAGCATGAAGCTAGGTAGATATAGTCTCAGACACTTAATTGTTAATACGTTGCAAAATGTACAGCACATTATGCATAGTTTGATATTGAAAGAGAATTGTTATAAATACAATTAACAGCGGATTTGATGGTGGATATAAAAACCCTGCCTCATGGTATTCACAAAGTTGAAATGATATGTAATCTTATTCAGTGTCCGAGTAAGACATGTGTACATGTTTCAGACAAAGCCCAATATATTCCATACACTCATATTATTTTTCCTCAGGTTGGATGATCTTCTTCTGCTGCATGCTGGCCAGCTTCACCACCGACATCTTCAACTCCTCGTTCAAGGACTTCCAGTCGAAAGGTTTTTTCGGGCTCTTCGTCACCGACAAGTACATCATATTCAAGGTACTTGCAGCATTCGAGAAAACAATAATGTTAGCACTGGCAAATACATGTAGTGCATCCATAAGGCTAAAATGAGGTACAGTGGCGCGCACTCCTAACTTCTCGAGACAAACGCTAAACGCTAAACATTAAACGCACAGGTGTGAAGGGTGAATCCAGGTCAAAAAGTCCCCGGACATAAAGTCCCCGGACATAAAGTCCCCAATATGGGCAACATAGGACATTAAGACCCCGGGCAAAAATATAATTTAGAAACATTTATTTTCATTCTAAGTTAATGCATGTTTAAAGTTATATAGTCTTAAATAATAGTTAATCGTTATATGAAAAAAAATGTTGGGAAATTAACATTTTATTAGACATTTTGTCAGGGGACTTTATGTCCTATGTTGTCAAAATCGTGATTTTATGTCCGGGGATCATTATGAATGCTTATCTTAATTTCTTATATGCTTTTTCATCAAGCGCTAAACGCTAAACGTTAAACGCTAAATGTTAAACGCTAAACGTTAAACGCTATATTCTTATGTTGCTTACCCTTAAACGTTAAACGCTAAACGCTAAACGTTAGAGAAATCGAGAAGTTAAGCCTGCGTGCCACTGTATTTACAAAATGAGAATCGGTCCTTCTATACAAAGCACTTGACAATGCTTTTATACCATAAAAACGATAAGTACAGAGCAACAATGGAGTTTTGCTGGCATTACAGCAACCCTTGGTTGCCTGGGAGGCGTCTTCGGCGCACCTATTTGCTCTGGTATCGTTTGTCCTCCTTTTATTTCTTTCCCTCTATTTCACAGGCGGGCAACGCCATCCCCGTCAACGTCATAATGTTCCTCCCCGCCATGGCCCTCGGTTGCCTGGGCGGAGTCTTCGGCGCGCTCTTCACCATCACCAACCTCAAGATGGCGCGCCTGCGCAGAAGAGTCATCACGCGCATCCGGCGTCCCAGTCTACAGAAGCTCTGTCGCTTCGCTGAACCGCTCATCATCATGGTATGGTAGATTAAATTTGACTACAAACCAAGCACTATTGTTATTACTGCGTCCTTACCATAGTGTTCCGCGAGTATCCTACATGTAGACAAATCTCAATATATGTTAAATATAAGATTCTATAAATGGTTATTATAATATAATATCCTTTTTAATTCAAGGATGTATTGAATTTGTGATGCATTCACGGTTAATTCCTCTAGGCGATCTGGGCGACAATCACGGTCTTCCTTCCGGCGGCCTTCCCCTGCAAACCCATGGTCTGCCCGACCAACTCCTCCCGTCCACACACAGGCTCAAGGTAACTTTTAATGAATATCAACAGTTTTAAATCCTGATAAATATTGTAATATGTTTATTTGAGGACGGGGTTGGGGGTGTCAATTTGGTGAGACATCAAACAATATGGTAATTTGTTTCATTTATTAAGTCTGGATTTGGACAATATACATGAACAGGCGCGGATTTAGAGGGGGCGCACCCGGCGCCCCCTCCCCTGTTCGTCCTTATATGCAAGCCCAAAAAATGGCGCCCCCGGTTATGTCTGATAATTGTATACTGTTCACGCGCCCAGGTTCAATATTTCCTGGATCCGCGCCTGATGAAATTAAAAATCTGATGGTTCAAAACATTTTTGAATAAATAAGAATGATTAAGTATATGTACAATGTACTTTCAATATAAATAAAAATATCAGTAAGCTACACTTCATTTTCATTTGCTAATTTCATGATTTGTTTTTTCTCATTCAAACTTCTTATATTATTTTTCCTTCAGAGTATCAAATCTTAGCGATGTCTCGGCGTCAAATATCTCAGCGGAGGAATCATCAAACGTCTATGCAAAACAACATTCCGATGCTCACAGGTATTCCTCACATTATCGGTTCGGTTATAGAATTAGTCTATATTGTTTTAAAACGTCGTTTATAAGAAGTAAACTTATTCCGATGAAGAATAATAATATTGAAAAGTCTGCAGCATGTTGTTTCGGAAGACGTTATGGGCTACTAGTTTTTGAAAATTCACTCAATTATAAAGAAAGTGTGATTTCTCCATGTTATCAGGTACTGTCCGCCAAACGGCGCAGATTGGTCGATCGACGCGGAAGTGCGAAACCACATGTGTGCGCAGACGCAGATGTCGGCTGATGGCAAGGTCATCACGGGAGAGTACAATGAAGGTATGGTTAATTTTATTTCAATAATAGTTATTATGATCACTCAAAACAAAAAAAAATATGATTTAAAATGAAGAATCAATGAAATGTGTCGTTCTCCTATTCCATGTTATATCGTTCTTATCCGCGTTCAATATTCATAAAGAGCAATACCAGGCGCGGATCCAGAAAATGTTGAACCGGGGGCGCAAACAGTATAAATGATATCAGATTGAACCGGGGGGGAGCAACTTTATTTTTTGGTCTTACATATAAGGGCGAGGGGTCTTACATATAAGGGCGAGAGGGGCGTGCGCAGGGTGCGCCCCCTCTAAATCCGTGCCTAAATACAACTGCGATCGGGACAAACTGAACATTGCTTAGCAGCACAATTTATTTTGCTGTGTAATGTGTACCATATGCATGAACTGTACTTTCATTTCTGACGTTGCATACACATAAACGCAATTTTGAGTCGAGTGAAACATCTTTGGCATTATATATATGTGTGTAAACCTTGCTGAATGAATGTTCACTCTCTCTTTATAGTGGCGAGCCTGCTGAACGTGCAAGGCCAAGAAGCCCTCCGTCTTCTCTTCTCCCGCCACAGCCACTACCAGTTCAGCTACTCCTCGCTCGTCACCGTGCTCGCTCTCTACTTCTTCATGACATGCTGGGCATCGAGTAGTGCTGTGGCATGTGGAATCGTCGTGCCTATGCTGTGAGTAAAATTAATATATGTTTGAAAACCCTTTTTTTCTTGATTCATGCCTATCGCCTTATGTTATAAATTATAGCCTCGTGCCTTCATATATTTGCCCTTGGTTCTGATAATTTAATGGTTATAGTTTAAAATCCTATTCCATTTATGTGATCTTGAGATATAATTGCGTTATTTAGAGAATAACTCTTCGGATATTTTAGACCAACTCTATCCTAATATGCGCCATTTCCAAACTATAATACTTACAGATTCATCGGTGGTTTATATGGGCGCATCGTTGGCAATCTGTTGGTGGACCTTCACGGGGGCATACCGAAGAACAGATTTTGGGATTGGATCGACCCAGGGGCATTAGCGCTCGTTGGTGCAGCATCATTTTTCGGAGGAGTGTCACGTCTTACCATCTCATTAACTGTTATCATGGTCAGTGAATCTATCATTGATATAATGACAGTGACCAGAGAGAGAGAGAGAGAGAAAGAGAGAGAGACAGAGATACAGAGAGAGAGAGGTCTTATTTATTCTATAAAGGTGAAAGCTATGAAATAGTGTCAGTGCAAATCTTAACTTTTAATGCATTTTTATAAAAGCTAATCAAGATCACAAACAACGAAGATCTTGCTGGTATACATTTAATATTTTATTCCGGAAAGCACACATATACATGTACAAAGAGAGCGCTTGCAGCGCGACAGATACAACACCTCCGTATATTCATTCCTATTTAATTATTCTTTATCACCATTGTATTTTCTCTCAAATAGATCGAGATCACGAACGACGTAGCCTTCCTTCTCCCGATCATGATCGCGATCATGTTCGCCAAGTGGGTGGGCGACTACATCACGCATCCCATTTACCACTCGCTGCTCGAAATCAAGTGCATTCCCTACCTCGACTCGGAGCCCATCGTCTATGACAACCAGAGCAGTCTGTGAGTGCAATAATAAGTATACGTCTGTCTCATTTTTTTATCTTCAACTTTAGACACATAATGCATTGAATTTTAACCCTCCCTTTCCAAACTTTTTCGTATGGGACTTCAAATTTGGACTATCTTTAGTAGACCAGTGTATCTGGAATTCGCGGGAATCGATAATTCGCGGATACGTGTTTCTCGAGAATTATTCATATTTAGAAACAACTTATATATAGGAAAACATTAAGAAACCAGTTTTCTATCACACTTTAGTCAAACCACGATCACAGTCTCAAGTAATTCGCAAAAAAACACGTGTCCGCGAATTATAGATTCCCGCGAATTCCAGATCCGCCATTCTATATGAAAGTTCGCGACTAGTTATAAATTAATACTTTACGATTTGGTGTGATTGTATGTAGAAATACACTTCATGGGTGATAACCTTGCATATGAATATTCAATGATGAACTATTATCACATACCATTATTACAACAACAAAAAACGATTCGCAATGAACCATTGTTGTGGCTAAATAATTGACTCTCAATCGCATTCCTTATAAAGGCTTAATTAAGTATGCTGTATTCCTTGTCACCGCAGCCTGAACCTAGAGCTCTACAAGGCGCGCAACGTGATGCGGTCGCCCGTAGTAACGGTGACGCCGCGAGAGAGCGTAGCGCACTTGGCGCACCTGTTGCTAGAGACGACGCACGGGGGGTTCCCGGTTGTCAAGCAGCTCGAAGACCTGAGGGGTCATGAGGTCGCATATGGGCTGCTTACACGGTGAGTTGCATGTGGATGCGTTTGCTGCTGAATATGCGGATAAAATGGTTGGACCTACCATAAGTAAAATGAATTTAAACAACCATGTGAGCATTTTGCGATTTCTAATGACTGTATTTTATCAGATTGTACGTGATTCTATAAGAGGTAATGTCTGATATGTAAAAACTACATTTATTACATGGTCAGGGTGCATCGCTTAAAGAAATGATAAGGAAAAGCTATGATGCAATATTTTATTGTATTACACCCGGACTATTTTCCGATTGCACTTCCGAAATCAAATGTTCATAATGAAACAATATAAACATGAATTAATGTTTAAATAACGTATTTTACATAGATTATTTTCTTATCCTAGATAATTTATAAGCGTAATATTTTATAATCCATCCTGATTGTCAATATTATTAAACATATTATATTATCGCCCACTATGACATGGCAAAAATTAACTTTTTTTTAGTAACGATTTTCTTAATTATTCCACGTAATAAAGGGAATACAATATTCAGATTCAATATTGTTAGGTGTTTATTGCACTCATGAATCAAATTGGATGCACTCAGCCTTCGGCTTCGATGCATCCAATTTGACCCCTTCGTGCAATAAACACCTAACATGTTGAGCCTTCATAATGTATTCCCACGATATTGTTTATAACACAGACGCGAATATAATGTTAATGCCATTTCGTTCCCCCTTTTTTTGCTTTTTAGGACTGAGCTGTGTGTGTTGCTATGCAACCAAACTATTCAGAATCAGGGAGTGGGCGGGGTCACCATCAAACCGGATATTCCGTATGAAGAGGTACTGGCATTATTTTATTCATTTTAATTATATTTTTCTTCATCGCAAAAACAAAGTATAATATTTTCCTCGAAAAAAAAGTTAAATATATTGGTCAAACCTTCAAGCATTAATAGTTTCTTTATTTCAAAATTTACCAGAAGGAATTATAAATATATAATACCATCTAGTTCCGTACTGAAAATTGTAAAATCGATTTGTCTTTTAATAATTTTCGTTCAAACACAACAACATATAACTATTTCAGCGTATACACCTAAATACATTTAGAACCATATGTCGATCGACGAGCATCGCCATCAGTTTTTATTTCAAACATAACTATTTAATCTAGCAATACAAATTATTTAATGTCATTCTGGATACTCATTATCTTTCCTTTCAACTTCAGATATCGATCGACCGGATCCCGAGCTGCATCAGCCTGGTGGAGATCCTGGAGAAGTACGTGTTGACCTCTCACTACAAGGACGTCTACATCGACCTTGAACCCTACGTCAACCGCTCAGCTCCGCGCATTGAGGAGAACTTCTCTCTGCATCGGACATATATTGTGTTTCGAACCCTCGGCCTCAGGCACTTGACTGTTGTGGATATGGCGAGTCGCGTTGTGGGTATTATCACGCGAAAGGACCTGATGGGGTTCAATTTGGAGGAGAAGCTGGTGAATCGGAAGTTGAGGGGTTATAGTATCGAGGGAGGGATCACGAAACTGCTGCCGTCGGAACAGGAGTATTTGCGGGAGGAGATCAAAGAAGACATCAAAGAGGATGTCAGCGGAGGGATCAAAGAGGTTTGAATAAGATCAAAGAGGATGTCAGTGGTGGGATCAAAGAGGTTTGAATGAAATTAGAGATGTTGGGATCAAACACGTTTGAATTAGATCAATACGTATGGCGGCTCCTCTCTGCGCTTGCATTATAAGATTAATATGATTATAAACAAATAGCGTGTGAGTTCTTTCTTTAATAATTCACACGAGTCATTACTTCGAAAAGCGATCGAAAACTAGAAAACATGGTAAACCAGAAAGCTAATTCTTAAACTGCGATTAGAAAAAAATTCTAATCGCTTCATAACAAAGATTCAGAATGCGTGCGATCAAATTGGAATTTGATTTAATACATGCCTTTCTGGGAACTTTTACAATGGACTCACCCAAGTTGTGATTCTCAGATTTGCGTTTATTGTTTCGCGGCCGGACCGTGGACTGAAGTTGCAATTTTTCATATTGAAATACAATGCATATCCCTTCGTATAAACGACTTCATGTTCCATGCAACTACATGTATTTCTGGTTGTTGCATATAAGACTACAAGTATCACGGCATTATAATGCAATGTCTAGAATAATAAAGTAGGCAAATAGGCTCAAAACATATCTGTTCTAGTTATTTTTGTAGTATACATGTATATGCCACGTACTCTAATGAGGCGTTCAACAGGTCGTTGCGTCCTCGGAATTTGAAATGGTATAAAACATAGTAAACCCAGATGTATTAATTGCGCAGGAATCACTATGTTTAATACCAATTTAAATTCCGCAGACGCAGACGCCTAGGATCACTGAACGCACCATGATACTGCGATTAACAAACGTGTGATTTATTTGTATATAAACTGGTGATTTGAATATTGTCACAAATACGCATTTGATAATCTGGTGTTTTGATATAATGACCATCAATATCGTAGGTAGAAAATGTTGTATAAAACGTTATGAAACCTAATGCATTGTGTAAAAGGAAAATCCATGCGATTCTGTCTTTAAATAAATCAGTTTCAAACGAAATAAAAATCAATTCCTTCCAAAAAAAAAAAAAAAAAAATAACCCCAAGTT
>LQRL01157707.1:25069-40638 GCA_001703475.1 Hydroides elegans
AAGAAAAAACAGAAAGCTTAAATGCTTCAGATTCTGAATCCGGTGTTCCTGACTTGGGAAAAAAGGAACAAAATTGCAATCAAAGGATAAAAGGCACCCCACGACACATTTTTGAAAAATTTATGTGATATCATTTATCAAAACGCACGTCAAGAACAAATAACAAAAACAAATTGGTTTATGAACATTGTAATGTTGCAAAAAAAGGATTCAATTTCTCCCAGCAGGTGCAGCTATTCACCTTTTTGCTAGCCTGCTTAATTGGAAAAAATAAGGAACCCGTTTTGCGAAAATTGAAATGTTGAATAGAAATGAAATATCCAAATCCATTACACATAACTGCTTCATAGAAAATTGCAAGCACATTTAATAAATTTCGAAAGCATTTCTCTCACCAGTTATTAAGAAAATTAAAAAAATAATAATAATAATGAAAAAGGTACTCAGATCTCTAAGCTACAAAGATTTTTATTCTTTAAATTTTCAAAGCCGTTTTGATTTCGGTGAGGGAACGGTCCTTGGGCTCCTCTTAAAAGAGTGATTGAAAGTGCCATTCAATTGGTGCCCTTCAATCAAAGCATCCTCGCATAATATTACTGTCAATCTCATCTCGTTTTGGAATAAAAATTCAGACGCAATAAATTTGCACTTATTGTTTAACTAGATTTTTAAGGGTTTTTTTTTTCGTAAGGGAATCAAGATATACATTTAAAAACACATGTTTGAAGGTCATTTTAGAGGAGAACTATACTTTTTGTTGTAAAGTATTCAACTTGACATAAAAATCGCATAAAAATTGGCCGACATCTTGTGTCATATGAAACCGATTTTTTAGCGATGGGCTCTTAGCATACACGGAGCCTCCCTTGAAATTATCAATTATCAATCATACATTTAATCAACTACGCCCTGTAAGAACATGATTAAATAATAGTTTAAAGCCGATCCATTTTAGAGCCCTGCCATGTATTCCTTCAGAGTTACTCAAAACACAAGCTCCGTTTGGCACGGTGCATTTGATTTTCCCATAAGGAGTACATTGAAAATCATATCCGTTTTATACTGTTATGTTACAACGCCCTAGCTTTGACTGTTCCTTGTTTTGATAATTCAATGTTCTAAATTCAATAGGACATTTAAGCGATGACAACAATTATATTAATTTACCTGGATAATTTTGGTCAAGTTAAAAAAATCTATATATCGGGGTCTTATTTCTGGTGATATTGTTTCTCGAAATACCGCCAAGGACCCATATTTTTAGGTGTGGACGTACCCCTGAAATGTACCCTTTACTATCTGTCATAATCGAAACGTTTTCGAAATCAAATGTTGTCAATTGATATTAAAATATCTTAGTTGGAAGTCCAGCGATGCTATAGAACCTATTATTGATATTTTAACGAATTGTTTCGACGTTTTCATGAATGAATTCACGAATGATTTCATATTTTACTTTAAAATTTAACTTAAACATTTATCAATTAAATTTATAGGTAAAAGGGTTTCGGGCAAATAGAACAAAGAAATCGAACCCATTGACGAGCTTGGTTTAGTTTTCCCGAAGCTCTTAGCGCTTATAGGGTCCATATACTTACATTTGTAATCTGATTTGGCTTTTATCAAACCTGAGTTCGAAACCACATGTTTAATAAAATGTTGCAATATAACTTCAAACGTTGTAAACTTCTTTTAGGTAATAATTAAATTATCTTTGTTTACATGTTGCATCATAAGTAAATCATTCATGAAAATATATTCATGTTGACTCAGAATTCGCTGCATTTTTACGTTTAAAACAATCCCGACCTCAGGATCAGATCGACTAAATAGATCTATCACGACAAGGGGGGGGGGGATGGGGGTTGCGACAATGTGAAGCTTATTTTAGCGCGCTCAAGAGTGTTGGTAAGACATATAAGGGCGCATTAGAAGAGTTTACTCGTGGTTATCTCCCCATCTTAAATTCGGGCCATGATAGATCCGAACCCGTTTTCTTTAATGGAAAGTGTAATATCATGGACTTTAGGTCAAATCATACATATACCATGCGAATTAATAAAACTATCATATTCAAGTATCTGCACAGGGCTGTTCATATACTTTCGATTTTAGTCTAGGATTCAGTGTCAAGAATGTCACGTTTGCGGCGCCAGGCGTCGCAAGATTTTTTAAAGGTCGAATGTCTTATTTGAGTACTGTGCAGTTGTCTTGAAAGGATCTTATCGCAAGGTAGTTTTAAATTTGTTTTGTTGAAAAAAAGCTTTTAACTATGTGTAGTACATGCATGTGAGGTCATTAGTGAATATAAAAAAAAAAATCTTAATGCGATCCAGAACCTTATACATGTAGGCTTCTTTGTTTAACGAAAATATATATCTAACGGGTTTGAATATCCATGCATGAAATCCTACATTTGAAATTGATTAAAGTGTCATTAGAATATTAATTATACATTGATTGATTGCATAGATAACAGGGTGCTGCAATATCATTGAGAGCCATTCTTTTAACCCCCGTTCAGGGATGATTGATTAACATGAAACCTCAATTATTGATTGATAAGGGGTTAATAGCCCCCTTTCGCGCATTTTCATGTAATTTCACGGCCTCGCCATAGCGTATATAAAGCACGGAATTCGCCGTTTCTCGATATTCCGAGTTTTTGCACAGAAGCAGATTGAACGAACGAACAAACGAACGAACAATGGCTTCCAGTAAGATAACAGGTAAGCAGCTATCTATGTTATAAATTTATCTTATGTTGTTTTTTTTTTACTTAGGGAAAAATAACATCAAACATTCGTCGAGGTTACAAAACTTGTTTTGATGATTTTAAACCGGAGTAATTTAGATCAACACAATATGAAAAAAATCAGGAATGCAACTTGAATTTGCCATTGAATGTTCTTAATGTTTTCATGCACGTTGCATGGCAAAGATCGTGGTTTCACGGCGATAAGTCAGTTCGTTTTTTTTTTTAGAATATTAGAAATAGTTAAACGATTTATTAGGAACGCACTGAAAAAAAGCACGGGCATTTCCGACAAATAGCCACGCTCGTACTTTTGAAACCCCGAAGAAGAGATAGGGAAACATCTTTGAACTTGGGCTTGTAACACTTTTGACCATCTTTGAAATTTAGCTTGTTGGAATCAAAACTTTAATAACATATGAAAATAGATTTAATGGTTTTAAATAATAGCTAAACTAATTATTTCGTAAATCATTGCGTAATTAAGATTTTTGTAAAAATGAAAATTGAGTTAGAAATCATTTATATTAAAAAGCCTAAAATAAAGCTAAAAGCTATAATTCATATTATAATTCATATAACATTTTCGACGCGAAATATGTTTCTTAGCAACATTTCTACCAAAGAACCAAACTATCTTGTGCAAATGGTTATGTCAATAACTATTTTGAGCGAGTTTAAGCCTAACCTTAAATATTAAATCAAGCTATGAATACAAATGTTTGTTGAAAATTGATTTTAAAAAATCGTTGAATTAAGGGGTGAGTGCGCATGTATCAGGATTTACATATTGGGGTCAGAATCAAAATGTAAATGATGAAATATACATGCGAAACTGTTGTTAAGTTAAAAGAAAGATAGAAGGGTTTGCAAATGAGTGAATCACCCTTAGTTTACATGTACATATGCATGTATGTGAAATTTAAATGTTTACCTTGTTAGTTAAAGCGTCCTGCTGGTTTGGACTCAAAAGCTCTAGCGATTTCAATTACTTTTTATGAAATTTAGTTCGTCCATTCTTTCCCTTAATATAAAAAAAGGAAACACTCTTGGAAAAGCAGGCTAATGAAATTTGGTCTACCTTAATTGAGACGCTATTCGCTGTATCAACAACATAATTTATAAGGTTAAAAAAATGGGTTTATATATATATTAGTTCAATATTAGAGCATCGAAAGATGCATCGGTTGTCCTTCGTCAGCAATCAGGTGATTGCAAAATCGTTTTGTGAAATACATTCAGATATGCCAAGGAACCAGTATCTTTTTTATGTGTTCATTTAAATGTAATTGCATCGAACAAATACGCTAACACTGTGACACTAGTTTATATAATTAGTTACACATTCTTTACACGGGGTTTTCCAGGAGGGCGCTAAATCTGAAAATGGCGCCCTAAACTCAGGGCCAGAGCGCCCGATGACTCCCAATTATTTTGCTAGGGCGTCAATGATTCGTATAAATTGCGTTTACAGAAAAGTTATGTTCACCCCCTAATGTACAGAACAAGATACATGTAGAAGTAAATGGTTTCCCAGTTAACCAGTAGAAGTCTATATGGCTCAGAAGATCATTGACATTTATTGAATGTCATTCAGAGCTCAGTCCAATACGTTCTCGCATAAGTAGATTTTATTTCTCGGTATTTTTATTTTGACGCAATATGTAAGAAATTTACATTTTCTTAAACTAAACCTAAATATTTCATTCACTTTCCCTTTTTCAGTCGCGGCGTTCCTCCTGGCAACGGCAGTCGCGTGTATCAACGCCATTCCAACCACGCAGACGAGAACAGGTAAGCGAACACTTTTTTCAATCGGCGCTTAAAGATCAGCTTTTGCTCAAGCAGTGTTCAGATCAACCAATAATTGAGTTTTAATTTATGTTTGGACACTCACAAAGTGAACGCTGCGATTTCGAAGCATCAGAGAAATTTCTATGTTGGAATACGTTCCTGGTTATATAACAAAGCTACACATAGGATTAATCTGACATCTATTGCAGATTCTGTTTTGTTTTCAAATGTTAGCCTTTTATGGGTTTTGAATGATCACAATATTCATTTTATTTTTGCATTAAGAGTGCACAAAGATGTTGTCATTGTATGCATTTTAATCAGTGTATCATCATTTATAATAGA
The DNA here is from genome assembly GCA_001703475.1 of Hydroides elegans. NCBI lineage: Eukaryota > Metazoa > Annelida > Polychaeta > Sabellida > Serpulidae > Hydroides > Hydroides elegans. Next base: position 29,964 of record LQRL01157707.1, read on the forward strand.
TAAAGCATAATTTGAAATAAAGGCGTGGAAACGTCAACGTTTTTTTCAATGATATCTTAAAATTTCGACGATTTTACACACATAGCCAGTAGTGCTGTAAAGCAATATAAACCGTTTTGAAAAAGCATTGTTAAAAGCGCAATGTGAAAACACACAAATATTCAAATTAAAAAAAATGCTCTTTTCAGTGCCTTGCCATTCATTCACGAACACGTTGAATTAACATTCACATCAAACGGCTGATAGTTTTATCATATATCTAATTCCTACATGTATGTTTTCAGCGCCATGCATCCCCGGCGTCAACGATTGCTACTATGGCATGCAGTGCAGCGTCGGCTCGTGCGATTGCGCCGACTTCCTAAGCGGCCCAATGTGTGAGACTTATAATGGAAACGACGCGAATCTCCCAACCAATCGCCTTTGTAAGTGCATGCCACGTTTATTACATGAATGACACCTACTGTTATACAGTTGGTAAAGTAGATATATATTGAAGCACTATTTAGAAATAAATGTCCTAAAAGCTTTTTGCATGTCTTATTTAATCAATTCTCAATGTACCAACTTACATTAATCTACAATTATGTTTCATTTTCTTAATTAATTATAAAGAGAATAATACAAGCTACTATTAAGAATAAAAAAAACGTAAGCATTTATATTTTTGAAAAACGCCACTCATATAAACACCATAGCCAATCCCAATATTGCAACCCCTTTCCAGTTTATCACTCTTTCTCTATTTTCCCTTTTCCCATCCTAAGTGCCGTGCACGTCTCAAATGGTGATGGGCCCCACCGGCCTCATGGCTTGCCCCGTGGACAGCAACTGCGGCTGCCAGCGATCGACTTGTGACCCCGAGGGATTCTGCGATTGCCCAGAAGGATTCACGGGCATCTACTGCGAGACATTGTTGCTCGATATGAGTGAGTGTCGTCGCAAAAATACCTTGTCTTATTATAACTAGTTCCAGGCGCGGATCCAGAAAATGGTAAACCGGGGGGCGCAAACAGAATAAATTATCAGACTAAACCGGGGGGCGCAAATTTATTTTTTTGGTCTTACATATAAGGGCGAACAGGGGGCGTGCGCCGGGTGCGCCCCCTCTAAATCCGCGCCTGAGTTCATTCTATATCGTGTATTATAACATGATGCAAGAGTTTTCTTTGTTAACTGAAGCCGTTTTATATTCTGCAATACAGACACGGTTCGCATTTTTATTTATGCAAATGAGGAGAGGCTAGTAAGTGTGACTCTTTTTGAGCGAATACCAGGTCGAGGACGTCTCCCGAAACGGAGACGTCTCCCGAAACGGAGACGTCTCCCGAAACGGAGACGTCTCCGTTTTGGGAGACGGGCGTCTCCGTTTCGGGAGACGGTTGACAGATTTCGTTTATTTAGTGACATATATTTTTAAAAGGGTAATTAAACAATGACATTCATTAAATTTCACATTTTATTTATTGATTAAATTACTTTAATGCATAAAATACGAAAATACCACAATATACCAAGTGCAACTAAACAAGATATGGCGTCTGTTATCTGGTCTAATTCGTATGTTATGCACTTAGAACACATGCACCTTCATGCCTTTCCTAATTCACAATACAACGTTATCATCAACATTGTCGCTTAAGTATTTAACAAATATTTTTTTTTTCAAAATATATGGGAGATTGCGCTTTCTTTGAAACAAATGTCTAAATCTTGAGCATTTGATCATTATTTGGGTTCATTTGTTTTGTTTTATTTTTATATTTCAGATGCCGTCTACGCCTACCCCGCCCCGGCACCGAGCCCGGCCGGTGCCCCGAGCCCCGCAGGTACGTATCAGAACACACTTTTCATTTCAACCATCAAGCCATTATATGCAATGCTTAGCTTGGTGCATTTGATTGTATCAATGCAAATAAACATATATATGTTTTTTTCTAAATGTTACCTATTGATGCCTATTTGGAATTCTAAAGTCCTTGATTTCAAGTGTTTTAAGTCATTGAGTTTTCTCATGAAACAGTTATCTGAGTGTTGATCTATTTGTCGCAGGCGCACCCTCCCCGGCGACCACCACCACCCCCGACTGCAACAACGACGCCACGCTCGCCTGCCAGAACGAAGGCTCCTGCGAGGAGGTCAGCGGTTCGAACCCGGCGGCTTTCTCCTGCTTCTGCTCGGGCGGCTACTCTGGCCCCACGTGCACCGTCGCACCCACTGATTGCCGAAGCAGCGACGCCCTGTATGCCTGTGCTAATGGGGGTACATGTGAGGAGAACGAGACAACGGGCGCCTTTGGGTGCTTGTGCGAGTGCGGATGGATGGGTGCCACGTGCAGTGCAGTGGATGCAAGTAAGTGTTGAGGATATTAAGATATGATATAATCTGGGAACATCTGGACTCATATTTTCAGCTAGACCGAAGCTTAACCTTACGTTTAAATTCAATATCAAAAAGGGTAAGGTGATAGCGGAGAATACGGGTCCAGGTGTTTAGGGCAATATATGTTGACTGTTGAGCCCGAGGGCTAGACGAAGCCTGGGAGACGAAACCTGAGGTTCGCTCGGCCCATACCCGACAGCCCAGCAATGGTTAACTTATGGCTCTTTAGTTTACCTCTATATACAGAGAATTAGTATCATTATCGAGTAATTTATCTGGGAAGATTATGTTTATAATTACATATTTATGACGCTTCCCGAATGGTCAGGTAATCAAGAGACCATGAATTCGTTTGGTGCTATGCGTCAAAAATACATTTCCACGATTTAAAGATATTTCGAATCAAGTTTATTTAAATCTTTGCGTTATTTGTTTAACAATGTATCATTTATTTCTTGTTACCAAACGATTGAACAGAAACAAATTGTAGTGATTATTTATGTATGACAATACTTTTCAGTTTGTTTCAACCTTTTAATTTCAACTTAGGGCTGTATAAGAAACCACAAATAATAATAATAATTAATTTTATTTCAGCGGCAGGATGCTAAATCAGGAATCAAACTAGAGAATGAGAAACAGCGAGAAGGATATTGCAAATGAAAATACCAGGACCAGTTTTGGCAATATTTAATTAAAGTTTCGGAAACACGGCGTTAAATACGTTTTTAATGTGTATTTCTTATTCAAAAGATCGTTATTTTCTTAATGATTTTTTTCGAATGGAATTTCATACCTCAAGTTTAAGTTATGTTTTGTTTGCTTTTTTTGTTAATATCAAAGATTTGAATAAATAAATGTAGAATAGCTATATGTGTGTTCTATTTTATATATGCATTTGTTTGTTGTTTAGTCAGATACAAAAGTTTATCATTTTTTATGGTTAGCCTGACTGTATTTTTGTTTAAATATATTTCAAAGCAAAAAAACACCCAAAAAATCACATTACAAAATATAAATTATTCAATTTATAAATCAAATTAATTTGGTTGAATGTGCGCATATAAATCAATGAAACTTCATAATATATCTATTAAGCACCTCTTAGGATAACCCTTCATTTTTAGTCTTACATGCATTGAAAATACTCCAATCCTTAATTGTTTAAGATATGAAATAAAAGTAATTCGTCTAAAGTTAAGGACTTTATAGAATATTTTAAAGCTCTGTACAGAATGCAAAGTTCGAGCATCAAACCACAATTTTGTCGCGCAATTATTGCGCAAAGGTTTTCGCAAGGTTTTCGTTTTATTCCTATAAAAAAAATGCTTTCGTCTCCTTTAAAAACAAATGGATCATCCTATCATGATCAGACAGTACACATTAGTGTTAAAGATCTATAACCCTTGGAATATGATATAACTTGCGCATTGAGTTATCCGTATACATGCTATTCCTTCTGCATTCATCACCAAATGCACCAATGAATATAAAATTAAAATCTGTATAGCGCTTCCGTTACAGTGTTGCCAAAAATATAGATTTAAATGTCGATTTATAGTTTCTATGAAATTAGGCATAAAACACATCAATTCACTCATGTTTAAAATGAAAACTAAACACCAAAACACATAACATGTGTAACAACACATAACAAGCCACGATAAGTTGGTTTCATGATTGTTTTACTCAATAAGCAATAGCGTTTATAGACGTTTATTAATCATTCATGTTTTAATTTCTAAACCTACAAAAAAGGGACACGTGAATTGAATTTCCATCTTGGAATAATTTATTTCCGTTTATCAGAGGTAATCATATGTACATGTATAGCAAAATAACATATAATAGGAAAATTAAATTCATAAAAAATACACACTATAATTCATACATAAAACATTTCGTACATTGATTCACGGGATTCGCCTGTTAAGCATTAACCCTGCTACACCATGGATTAGTTCAATAGAAGCCTGAATGACTGAGAGACTTAAAAGGAGATTTCTCTTGTCATAAGGATCAAGTCAATACTCAGTCTGGATATGGGCCCTATGTCAACTTGGTCTTACTATGACTTTCAATGGGCCCCACAGAAAAACAGGTGATCCATTGAGAACAACATAAACACAAAACACCAATGGCGTTTGGAATATATAGGAAAATACGTGTTGAATTTAATAATAGTTTAAAAGTGTAGTAATACATTGTTAGATATATTATAACTTAAAATATCCAGGATAAAAAAGGATTTCATAAGTATTCGAATAATGTGTTTATAGTCGATACATATGGATATTAATTAAACACACACTTGGATACATAGCTGTAGCGTGTTGACATTAACTACAGCCCTGACAAGAGGATAAATATTTCGGTCAAATAGCCAGTGGTAAGTGGCAACATATCACACTCAAGCGGCCCTTCGTTTTGATTTGAAAGCTCTCAAAAACTAATGAGACGGAGAGGCTTGGAGAATATGGTTAGGACTAGATTCATACAGGGAGGGGAGTTTAGCACTATTACACAAGAACGGGACACGTATGGTTGTTCGGTGACGTCAATGTTTGACGCAAAAAACGTATATCTTAATATGATCTAATATTGTGAAGGGCAATGCCCATTGAAGAGAGGGCCCGGGATAGGGGGGATAGGGGTTTGCTGTATGTAAGGATGCGTAAATCGGTAAGCATAAAGAAAGACAAGCTATATTGTGTGATTCTTGAAGACAATAATAAATCATGTTTAAATCGAAGTGTACATACACGAATGACGAAAATCTTAAGGGTATTGTTTTTCTTTCACAATCCAAGATTGGTATGATTATTATTTACAAAAGTAATTATTTTTGAACGTAAGATGCGATTTCACTCTTTTTTTATGGGACCGATGGGTTAGGATATGGAGCAAGTTTTTCGTTAATTAATGATCCTGCCACTGGCGATTTCTTTCAAAGAACCCATTACAAATTGCTACTAACGATTTAAAAATTAAATAGATATGCAGTATAAAATCAAGGTCAAACGCGTTGAATTGATACACTAATCATAACATGACTTATCCCACTCGGCAAGACGTCCACGGACGTTGAGCGGACGCTCTACATTGGGCCCGTATGAAAGTTGTCCGGACGTCCTTATTCGTCGCAGACGTAAGAAAGACGTGGCATCGACGTCGCGTCCGTTTCAGACGTACGAATTACGTTCTGCGGACGCCGGGACGTAGGAGGACGTCCGGAAAACTTTCATACGGGCCCAAAGTAGGTCGTCCTCTCGACGTCACGTCCGAATACGACGTACTATGGACGACCCTTGCCGAGTGGGATATGTCCCCATCTGATAGATTGTTGATCATGAACAGTGATTAAGGGTGATAGTGAAAGTTATTAGATGAACACTTGTTGATAAACGAGGGTCATAAAACATAAATCGGTGTACATTGTAATTTATTTGAGGAGCATTAGACATACTTAGCTGTGAAATCCTAAAATGTTACTATATTATGATATATACAATTAAATATTATTTTACATAATGTAAGATACCTGTACACTATAAAAGAAATAAGATGAATCTATTTTAATCAGTGACGCAAGATTAATGTTGTATCAACTTCGGAATTAAATATGGCGAAGCAAACAAGAGCCCACTACGTTGCGACCTAACATGACGTCATATGAAAATTTAGATGCTGCCAAGTGACATATTTCTGGTGACGTCTCCAAAGGTTCCATAATAGAAACGAACCAAGTGACATCTTGCACAAAACAATATCTGTATTTTTTTAACGATCACTTTCGATTATACATATTATCTTTCATGTTTGTTGATCAGTAGGTAAACCAAAACTGATACATTTGCACATGAAATAAAACAAGTATGATGGTTTACAATTGCGATATATGCGACAAATCAAGCAATATATACATGTAGATTCAGCTCGCTCGCAAAGTTGCTTGTTCATTAATTATTTCTGTCCTACAACATCAAACCAATATGTGTTTTTCTCATTTAGCCGAGCAATCCCGACAGCGAAGCCTTCCATCCAAGGATCGAACACAACAATGGAATATACAATTTGATGTTTTCGTTGGCTCGCAATGATTATATAAATTATATAATTTATATAATTGAGAGACATTGGGTGATAAACCACTGTAAATTATTGAATGGCATATAAGCAACAAAGAGCCAGCTCGACGTCTGCGCTAATGGAGTAAAAAATGAGCAATGCTTAGATGGGAATAAATGTCATAGGTCTATCGTTATTTATTCGTGTGTGGTTTTATTTGTCGTAAGATTATATACACTATTCCAAAATGATCGGTTTTAGCAGGGAGCTTACACAGATAAAATTATAAGCCATAAGGAAAGTTATACAACGTCGATCAATTCGATAATAAGACAATATGGATCAATGTGATCAATCACACAGTAAGTTAGAAAATTAGCATTTATTAAAAATATAGAGGAAGCCTTGGTTTGTTTAAACAAATTAAATGTTGATTTATCTTAAATAGAAGTTCTTAATTGTTATCATAGAAGTGTTTTTCTCACATAACAGTTCTCGTGTATATAACCAATTAAGCTAATTTAGTAAAAACTGAAGTCGTGACGCATATAAACAAATGGCGGATCGATAATCAATACCGATTATGTGCCTTTTCTCGCAATAGGTCTATTTGTGCTCCGACATTATATTCTGTCAATTGATATTGCTTATGCAATTACGTTCATATTGGAATGGATGTGTAACATATACTGTTGATTAACACTAGAAAAATATGACAATATCAAACAAAAAAGAGGTTTATTTTAATGAGGCACATACACTAATTGCCGATCACGGTGTCAAAATAAATACTAGATTAAACTACAACTTGACGGCAGATATAGCTCATGCTCGGTCGAGGGCTGAGATCTGCAAGCGTTCAATAGCGCGTAAATGTTTGCATAAACCAGAATAATAGTTGAATTTTTATTATAAAACTGATAAGCTCATGCACTGACGTTGTACACAACTGGTTATTTCGTATTGCCTTGCACTTAATGTTTACAAATGATCCCTAATCCGTGTATGAGCTACATTTGAATGCTTATTGCACACATTATCCTGCTTTGACATGAAACACGACTAAATTTGTAACATGGTATGCGGCCAACATGTCACACAATTTGATACATAGACCTACATTTATGTCTTAAACCCCGAGTCAAATACGCCTTATGGAGCGTGAAAAATATTCCAGAGTGCATCGACCGTTTAACGAAGAGTTAAACCATCGTTAGGTATGAGTTCAGCATCCGAAATTCCGGACACATCATAATGTTGAAATGAAAATATTCTAGATTTGTTTTTCAAATAATATATTGTCAAGGAAGTTTTGTTTATTGGTTCATATTCATTTCTACACACCCTTGATTTTATTGCCCCCTCTCCATCCCTCTCCATCCAAGCCGCTTCCCAACCACATCATGCAAGGAAAAGGTGCTCAATTAATCACCTAAGCTCCTTACACCATTTGTTATTCTTGGTTATAAACAGGCACACCAATCTGAATGCAGTTATATGGACAAATTATATTTTTAAAAAAGACAAAAACGCATAAATTTTCTGTTGATTGAGGATAATTATTTCAAATATTGATCTTATAGGCAACCACATTTTCAATTAGTATTCACTTGATTCTTAAAGCGCAACTATTTTGGAAATTTGGAAATGATTTGAAATGTTCTCTTAAGAATAAAAAAGAGAACTATATCACCAAAATGATCCGTCTCATATTTTTTGGAACAGGCTAAACATATCAAATTTGGTTATTCCTCAAATTGGTAAAATAAGTAACGTTAACCGTATTTGATCAGAGTTGCGTACCCATTTAATCAGTCGACCGTAACCTTGACGCAAAAAGGTATGTCTGAACCAAAGCCCTGATTATGAATGAGAAAGCATCATGCTTTTAGCGACAACACTGAGTTGCCATGTCAACGGGATGGATCCAGAGCGGTGAGCGCAGGTTTTGCGGTTCATTTATTGAATAATTGAAAACCTAGTCGAGTGTTTACTGGTTGGTTTAATAGAAGGGATGCATAATAATGCAGGCTGCTCGGTGAAAACATACAAAATTATAGAGGATTAAATATGTGATTAGGACTCTGAAAAAATGGGATAATGTCGCTGGATATTTTAATAAATATTTTACTCAAAACGAACTGCACCTAATTGCTTTTAACTTAACTTGTTACACATGCTTTAACTACTTATGTGATACATAATTTTATAAAACGGATACCAGACCTTAGAATTAAAAGAATGGAGAAATCTTCAAAGCACGCCCAAGGAAACCCTATTCACCAAATGTCCACAAAACCAAAAACCAGAAAACCAACATCAAAAGTGAGCATTCGCGACAACCCATCCAAACCACGAGACCAAATCAGTCGCACTAGCTCCTACAATAACCCGAGTTATAGTTCACATTCAAAACACGTTGGTTCAATGAGTCGAACCAACTCATATCGAAAGAACGACAAAGCGACGGATTCGGAAAACAATTTATCTGACTTGGTTTCGTCGGATTCTGAAGACGAGAGGCGGCCGTGGGACCGGCAGGAGGAAAAGGACAAAATGAAAAGCTACAAGAAGAAGATTCTCAAAAGGATACTCAAGAATTTCAGTATGGAGGAAACGATTCGTAGTTTTATCGAGGCCACTGCCGGGTCGTTTGTTATCGATGAGAAGGACTTTAGTCTCGAAAGGTAATGCATGAATGGCACGATAGAAATAAAGGTGTTTAAATGTACCAGCATGCTTGATTACATTTTTTCCTTAGAGAGATGCATATCACGCCGTTGACGTAAAAATCGGAATGGTACTTCATACCAAACGCATAGTATATTCAAACGTTCATGGTTATTTTTCCCATACTACAAACATGGCCAACACAATAGGGTTCTTCAACAATATACAGTAAACGCCTAAAACATCTACCAATTAGACCACGATCGAAGTGTGAGGTTCCTGAGATAAGTCCATCAGCGGAACTTGGGATACCGTACGGATTAATATTTGAATCAATATCTATATATTTTCAGTTCATTTGAAGCAGCTGCATTGAAGCAGAGACTGATCGCACTAATGGGATCCAACGAGGTTCGAACCAACGACCCGCAGTACGCAGATAGACTGAGGGAACGACTATGGCAAGAGTATGAGGTATAGACATGAACTTATGCATAAGGGGATAAACATGAGAGGTAGACTAAAATAGAAAAACATGGTTTGGAATTTAATCGAACCATAGAGATAGCAACCTTGATAAACATTCTTACAATGGACGCTGAAGTGGTGTAGGGGTGTCTATTTTGATAAAAAATGTTTAAAAGACGCAAATATGACCTCAATGAATTCGTCAATCAGAAGACCAGAATTGTGATCCTTAGTTTTTCTGTCCATGAGCATCCAGATAGATTAAGAATGCGACCCATAAGGAACCTTGTCGCGATATTCAGGACAGTCACTAGCCCTTTCGCCAGACATTCAACTAGATTTTTTTTCACATTCTCAGGCTGATCTTGACCGGAAAGAAGCCGAGCGTGCCGAAGCAGAACGACTGCGCATGCGCCGGTTGCTCAAAGAAGGACTAATCACCATCGAGGAACTGAAAGAAGATCCGTTGTTCCTCAAGGAATACCGACGACAACGCGCTAAATATGGACGCGCAAATCCGGTAAGAGAATTTATAAGAGGGGAACACAACTGTTATTTTGCTGGTTGATGCAAGAATTTAGATTTCTATAAATAATTTTATATTTTCAAAATTATATAACAAAGTATGCAAGAATTTAGATTTCTTTTCATGTTTATATTGATATGATTATTTAAAAAATAAACATTATAGTCTAAGTTTTTGAAAAGATATCATAATATATCGATTTTGGGTAAACATAAAACCTAAAATAGCATATAATTTACTATTTGGACATAGGAAAGCTCAGCGATAAAACAAATCCTAGATTTACCGAATTCCTTTTTATATTTGTCTCAAAATGTGGACCTGATCTTACTGTGGTTCATGCATTTGTCATCCATTAGATACAAATTCAATTAAATATAATTTTATATATCATTATATTATTATCTTCTTCTGCAGTCTCGCTCTCCCTCCCGCCGCCAGCGCGCACAAACGGCCCCTCCCAACCCCGACGCGCGCACGCGCCACAACCCACTCACGACCAAGCCCTCGCACTTCCCCTCGCCCGCCAATCGCCCACAAACAGCGGCGTCGAGGGGAGGC
>LQRL01157709.1:0-11374 GCA_001703475.1 Hydroides elegans
GGGATGGGGGCCGCTAGAAGGGGGGGTGGGTAGCAGGGGGAAGGGGCAAGGGTTTTTTTATAATGAAATGGGCTTTGCAAATATGGCTTAAAATATTCTTCTAATTTCAGGTATCTCGCTGCGGGGGATTAATACCGATCTTAGTCATGTTTCTGACGTCTCGGAAGATCCACCATATCAAAAAGCGATTTTTAGAAATACTTTCAAGAAGATTATATAAAAATGCCAAATTCAGTTTCTGAATGGGAATCTATTGCAAAGGAGTTTAAACAGCGATAGAAGTTTCCTAACTGTTTGGGGCGATAGACGGAAAGCATATTATCATGAACTCGCCTAAACATACTGGTAGTATACACTTTAACTATAAAGGCTCATTTTCGATTGTACTCCTTGCGCTTTCCTATGCAAAAAAATCGTTTCTTTTATGTTGATATTAGGGCGTATGGAAGGTGTAGCGACGGGGTATATTTTCTATTTCCTCCATTTAAAAAGCAATGGATCGAAAATTACTAAACATCCTGCCTGATACAATTATTGGTAATGAAACAGAGTTCCATGCCTTACGTTATGGTTGCCGATGAGGCCTTTCCTCTTAAAAACACATTATGAGACCATATTTTGGTAATGATTTGGACCAAAATAAGCAATTCCTAACTATAGATTATCTATATCTATACAGATACCGCCCTCGACCGCTATAGCTGTCGTGAAAGCATGTTGTGTGTTTTATAAATATCATTCTTAAGTGTGATGGTAATATCGAACATTTGGACCAAAATAAGCAATTCCTAACTATAGATTATCTTGAGCAAAAAGAATAGTAGAGGGGGCTTTGGGTTTACTTGTTGCTAGGTGGAGGGTACTCAAAAGTAGAATGCAGATACCGCCCTCGACCGCTATAGCTGTCGTGAAAGCATGTTGTGTGTTTTATAAATATCATTCTTAAGTGTAATGGTAATATCGAACATAAAACAAGTAGCAAAAGCAATGCACCAAACATCGAGCAATCAAATTTATCACACACATGTTAACTCGAAATACGTGATAAATTTACGAGATTCTTCAATGCACACGCCCTCCCATGGCAAACACTGTATATTGAACCGGATATGTGACTTGCCTCTCAACACTTACAATCGATTCATCGCCGTCACTCTGTTACTTGCACTGCTGTTGAAGAAATACAATTATAAGTAATTGTGTAGTACAAATAATTACTTTTATTCAAGCAAAATTAGCGTTAATCGGGATATCAAGCGTTTGAAGCGTGCTACATTTAGCGTTAATGCGTTAAAATTCATCGTTTAGCGTTTAAATTAAGCGTTTGAAGTGACACTTATGCGTGTAACATTGATTGCTTATGCGTTTAAAGTTAATCGTTTAAATTTAGCGTTTGAGGTTAAACGCTTATTCGTGCAATATGTATTGTTTATGAGTTTAAAATTAATCGTTTAGCGTTTAGATTTAGCGTTTACTTATGCGTGCAACATTGATCGTTTATGTTTTTACAGTCTTTCGTTTAAATTAATTGTTTGAGGTTAAACGCCTATTTGTGCTCGATGTTTTGTTTATAAGTTAAAAGGTAATAGTTTAAATAAAGCGTTTGCGGTTAAACATTTATGTGTGTATAATTAAGTGTCTTATGCGTTTAATGGTCAGCGTTTAGCATTCAGCGGATGTTACATTTATTGTTTATGTGTTATATAAATAACATATTGAACAACTTTGCCTTTGATACATTTTATATCAATTTCATAATATGTTTACTTCAAACTGTACTGAAATGCAAAATTTCTTCGAGGAACTGGCACACCTTCCAAAATGCCCAAGTTAGTTTTTTTTACATCTTTCGAAGACTGGCCACGTTTTGTATTCATTGTTTATTGTTCTTTCTGTAGGTATCTCGGATGTACTTCCATATGCAATTCGCGTCCGTTCCTGAAATGTCAGGGATTAGGCCGTGGATACATTTGCGTTTTAAAACGGAATCTACTTGTACTCGGCTTGCGGCAGGTTTGGTCGTGTGTATAATACTCGCCATAAGACCTGCCTTACCGATAGCATATGGTATACAGTCATGCGGCATGGGCTAAATATGGGCTAAATAGAATTTTTGGTATATAGAAGACCAAATTGGCGGAAATGGCGAAGTCCACCATAGCAACCATAGTGGTTCGATCGTAATGGTTAAAATTTGAAAGCTCTACGACCAAAACTGTGGGAGGAGGTAGGTTCAACAGCAAATAGTTTTTATCGATAAGGAAGACCGAATTGGCGGTTTTTGCGAAGTACACCATGGCAACCACAATGGTTTGCTTGTTATACCGAGCACAATTTGTGTTGAGAACACCATAGGGAAGCCTTGGTTAAAATGTGAAAGCTCTACGGCTACAACTGTGTGAGGAGATACCTTCAACAGCAAATAGTATATTACTATATAGAAGACCAAATTAGCGGTTTTTGCGAAGTCCTGGAGATTCATGCCATGGCAACTATAATGGTTCGATCGCCATATCGAGCACAATTTGTGTTGGGGAAACCATAACAAAGCTTTGGTTAACATTCTAAAGCTCTACAATCAAAACTGTGGGAGGAGATAGGTTCAACAGTAATGTGTTTTTTTACTATATACAAGACCAGATTGGCGGTTTTTACCAAAACTGTCTGAGGAGATAGGTCTGGAAAAAAGGTTTACTGAATAACAATCTAACTACCTAACCAGCTAACTAACTAACTCACTAACGGAGGACGACGCCGACCGATCTCACAAACCCAGTTTTCGTTTCACGAAAGCAAGGTTTAAGGGGACTTTCAAAATAAAAATATATTGTAATTTCTTCCTGAAAATTGTTTTATGTTTATAGTAATCGCCTTTAAGGTATGTTTAGTATCAATTGATACTAAACATAACTAAACTTTCACAGGCGATTGAAAACACAATCAAGTTTGACTTTTCAAAATAACAAACCTCCATTGTCCTTTGATCCATACCCATTTATTAAAAAAACACCGCAACAGAAAACAGCAAAATGTTATGCTGAACAGACCTTGAGGCGATTTTTCAGTTTCTCTCAAAAATCTTGTCGCCGGTATTGAAAGCAGCGATTTTTTACTAAAACTCAATTGTCTCAAAAACCTTTGGTCATTTTTCAAGCAAACTTTAACAGATGATTACAGACCTAACTTTAATAGAGTCTACAATTTTTTTTATATATTTCTAGACACAAACTTTATCAACCCAGTAGCAAAGCATACTTTTGCCAGTTAACCACTGTGCTAAAAACAAACGCTAATATATATTAGAAGTCTAAACAGACCTTAAAGCACATATGGGTAAATACCAAAAATCACAAAAACGCCGTAACCCACTGCACAGTCCACTTATTTAAGTGTTGATTCCTTAACACAATCAATGAAATCAGAAACTTTCAAATCCAGAAATGTTAGACTCTACCAAAATAATATTGATGGGATTGCCATGGGTTTATATTTATATGCGGAACAGATTTTAGCGGACACTTCATGTGGCATGAGTATACAACGTACCCACTCGGCATGGGTCGTCCATAGTACGTCGCATTCGGACGTGACGTTGAGAGGACGACCTACTTTAGGCCCGTATGAAAGTTTTCCGGACGTCCTTTTACGTCCCGGCGTCCGTAGTACGTAATTGGTACGTCCGATTCGGACGCGACGTCGATGCTACGTCTTTTCTACGTCCGCGACGAATAAGGACGTCCGGAAAACTTTCATACGGGCCCAATGTAGGGCGTCCGCTCAACGTCCGTGGACGTCTTGCCGAGTGGGTAAAGGCAAAGATGAACAGTTCGTAGCCGCATAGATTATAAATTTATGTTAAAGAATATCAATATATCGTTATGCATTTAAATGAAAAATGCAAGATTATACCTGGTTTTCTCAATAACAGTGACTTGCTAAAACTCATTAAATTTTGTTCTTCTTTTTCGTTAGGAAAGGCTATTTACAGGCGCTGATTCAGGAAATATTGAACCTGGGGGCGCAAACAGAATAAAATATCAGACTGAACCAGGGGGCGCCAATCTATTTTTTTTTTGTATTACATATAAGGGCGGACAGGGGGAGCGCGCTGGGTGCGCCCCCTCTAACTCCGCGCCTGATTAATATATTATTAAGAGTCTACAGTATATATTATTCATTATGTTCTGTTCTTCCTCATTTTTGCCATAGGGTCTAGACTCTAGAATTCCAGGACTAAACCTTAGAATTCTAGAATCCAAACCATATTCTTGCTGTTGTCTTTTTCGTTGACTGATGCCCAAAACAATTTTGTTTGTAATTTATGTCCAAATAAGGAGTATATTATTATGCTAACGCTATTCATACATGTATTTGGTTATATAATATCAATTATCGATATAGATTTGTTTGTGTATTCATGATTTAAGGTCGTTATCATTATCATGAATCGCATCGTAAAAAAAGGATATAATATGTTTAAAGAATCGTTAATAAACACTGTATAGAATAGATCTACGCTTTGACATCTATTCGCTTAATACAACATCATGGTATTATTACGCATTATGCATTGTTGAAGCAATTGCAACGTCTGTTTTGTTACGTCGTTAACACCGTCCCATTCAGCCGCTCAGCAGTTTTTTCATAGGATAATGCTAAGGTTTTGCAATAAAATAGCACAACAGCAGCTTTGCAAGAGATTTGCTTGCGAGCAATCAATACTGGACTCATTTCTCAAGTAAACAAACGATGAACATGTTCAATTCAAAACGTGTGACATATGCTAAGGATGTTTTTATTCTTCAATGAATATCACACTCTATGGTGAACCTAACAAATCAACATACAGTTAGGTTAAGTTTGATTTGTAAAATACATGTGTAACGTAAACTTACCAAAAAGGCTACATTGCAATGGCTCATTGCGCCAAATGGCGCTACCTGATAGATAACGAAGCATTTCCTCCGCTACACACAGCAGTGTATAAAGGTGATTTGGATGCAGTTCGTGGATTACTTCAAGATACGGACCAAAGTAATCTCAATACGCTGTGCCACAAACTGACGCCTCTAGACGTAGCCATAGCGACGCAAAATGAGGGAGTTGTGCAATTGTTATTGGAACAACCAGGGATACAAGTCAATCTACAATCAGGTTAGTTGAGCAGGAGTTTCTAATGAATCATGAAGAGCACCCCACGAGGTGTTCCTCAAAAAAGGTGTTCCTTTTCAAAATTGATCTAGCTACAGACTTTCGAAAAATGCGATCTAGCTACAAGAATTAAAGGAACAGCTTTTTCAATAATTGTATATTTTTTACAAATCGATTCGAAAATTTTATTTTCATTTTATTCAGAAACATATAGCTAGGTGTTCTGAAATGGAAATGTTCTTAAAAATTGGTATTACATATAAGTATTTCGACTTTTCACAAAAGATGTTCCTCTCCGGATACTAGCTGCCTAGATGAGCGCAATGAGGCAAGCTAGCTACAAATATAGGAACACTTTTTTGTAAAATTTGTTCTTCGAAATTTAATTATTTATTGCATATTTCCATGTATCACATGGTTTTATACTCAAATTAACACGTTTTAAAAATTTGGTCGTGGGGTGCCCTTAAATCATCCCCCTAGACAAATCGTTTAAGTGAACGTCCTAATGTGGGTCCCTTAGAGCATTATTTTACGGATATGTTTTTTTGTTGCAAACGTAGAAAGGCTGCTGAGCTAAGGTGGCGTCGAAGTCGGGCGCATAGAAAAGCGTCCATCTGACGTCGCGACGTCCGGAAACCTTTAATATATGTGCCCAAAATAACAAATGTCATTTCGACGCTACTTCCGGCGGCGCGAAATTTCATACAAAGCAGAACAACTGTCATGCCATCCTTTTTATTTTTCTTTTCACATTAAGCAGGCGCGGATTTACCATATAAATCACCCGGTGCACGCTCCCCTGTTCGCCCTTATATGTAAGACAAAAAAAAATAAATGTGCGCCCCCCGGTTCAGCCTGATAATTTATACAGTTGCGCCCCCAGGTTCATTATTTTCTGGATCCGCGCCTGTTAAGTGTACACATACATGGGTTTTACAATTTTTTGACATAATTTAATCAGTTCAAACATAAAGTCTCTTCGTCCTTTGGATGAGGACGGCGATATATCAAAATGAGACGTCCAAGAGATTACGTTCTATGGATTCTCCATGACGTTTTTAATGGGGTGAATAAGTAACTGCCGGGTGAACTTTATGACGTTGTAAAGTAGGCGTAACAATATTACGTGGCACGAACATAGCTGTTTGGTCGGGACGTTAGTCATCGTGCCTTGGGCAGACATTCATTGAGAGTTGTAATTTTAGACGATTATGAGACGGAAATATTTAGATTTGAAATTAGCACATAATTTTCGAGAATATCTAGCATTCTTTCTTTATGTATACAACAATTTTTTTCTGCAATTTTTTTATTCGGCTGTGAAATCTTCCTTGATTGCATGAAATGGCAATGTACCGAAAACAAAGTTACGTTGTTTTGTTTTTTTTGGCGATATTTTGTTAATTTATAGTTTGAATAAACAGCAAAGAAACCCATTTCGTATTATCATTTGATTATCTTACAATACCATTTTCTCTCCCTTTTTAAGGTCAAGATTACCCGCCCCTCACTCGCGCCGCTTGGCACCCGTCAACCAACATCGTTCGATCCCTGTGTAACCATAGCAACATAGAAACACACTTCGACTATCCCGAGATCCATCCGCCACTCTTCGCTGCTTGTTACGACGGCCAGCCAGACAACATGCGTGCTTTACTTGGTTGCCATGGGATATACACGAACTATGTGGATATGTATAAGCGCACCATGTCACATGGGGCCTGTGAAAAGGGACACGTGACATGCCTGCGGGTGCTGGTGGACAATGATTTGTTTGAATTCGGAGCGAAGGCCGATAATAAGATGACACCGATTGAAAATGCATGCTGTTGGGATAACCAGCTGAATATCGTTCGGTATTTCTTGCAGAATATGAAGTCTATAGCGCCTATGTTTGATATTGAAAGCGCGGATGGACAATCGTTCATATCGCAATGCATAACACGAGCATCTGTTAATGGCAATGCTGAGATTGTTAGTGTTCTCATGAAACACGTAGATTGGCAGGCAAAAAGGGATGTGTTATATGAGTGTGTTCAGGGTTCGTTGCGCCGAAACAAATTCATAACCGCGAAACTACTGCTGGCAGAAATGGACAAGTTAATAGCAAGGGACCATGCAGCATTTGGAAGTGAGCGCTTAGAGCAACTGTGGTGTGATACTGTCAAAACCGACAATGCCAGTATTCTGCAACACATCTATCAACTATGGGCAACGGTGTCTAATTCGTTTGCCGATATAGAAGAGGAACATATTGCGCAATTAACGAAAAGCTATGACATCAGCACAGACACAAAACAAGGGGCTGCATGCACATTACTGTATCATGCCATTCGTTTAGGAATACCGGATCAGGTGCATTTTATTTTGAAGCATCTATCGAAATCATCGCCCCTTGATTACTACTTCAGTCGGATAGAGGACACAACCGGAATTAATCCGCACTGCCTAGCTCAAAAGCATCCATTCGTGTCAGAAATATTGGCTCGTTACGTCAAGCCAAGTGAAGATGTTGTTGAAAGCGGCAAACAATGGTATCGGCAAGCTGAGTCAATGTCTTCCAAATTATCCAATAAATCGAGGGATGTTACAATATCAGATGCAGTGACATCAATGTATGGTTTAACCCGCAAAATGTCGGAGAATAGCGAGAGACGAGACTATGTAAGAACTGTAATTTGTGAAACCGTTCATAAGATTGCCGAAGAGGTTTCAAAACGAAACCCTCTCTTAACCATCGACCCGATTCTGGTTGGAAGCCAGAAAGAGAACACACGACCGCTGCTTCCGAATGAATTCGATTTTCTGCTTATATTAACCAAATTGCAGACTTATTTTCATATGGTACAGTCGCGTTTGATACTTATGGGTGCCGAAATATCAGTAAATGAGAATCTACCCGACCAAACTCCGAAACTCCCGCTAAGTGATGACGGAAAATATCTCGATCGATACCAGGTGTTACAAGAACTGAAGAAACTAATTATTGATGTCATTTTATCGCTAATCAAAGAACAGAGTCTGCACGAATGCATTCATTTCCATGAGAACTTCTATTTCGAAAACAATGTGCCGAGTATCACTTTGCTATGGCGTGGACCATTATACAAAGACATGGAAATCAAAATCGACATTGTGCCTGCTTTCGAGTTTTCCGAATTTCAAATGCCTTACGATCTTGCATTAACGACCTGCAAATACTACGTGATTTTCAAACGACTACTCTATCTCTACGAGGGCGTTTTCCAGTTCCCAGTAGCTGTCAACGACGCAGAGAGCCAGTTATTGCAAAGGCTACCAGCGAATGCAATGGAAGGATTTAAGTTCGCTAAAGCCTTACGTGTGGGCCACTTATACCCGAACGAAATCACTGCGCTTCTCCAATATGACGCAACGTATTTGGAAGACTACATAACGACCTACATGCTCAAAACATCGCTCTTTTTTATTACGCTATGTCCCAAATCAGAATATGATACCCTGCATCCATATCAATGGACTTATCTCATATACATGCATTTTAAGCTGCGGTTGATCAAAGGTGTACTGCCCAATTTCTTCGGGACCCCTCGCTCTTGTTTCATGCCACCGGGGCGATTCGATGATATTCTCCATTGCACGGAACCCCTCTCGGAAGCAATAACATCTGAGCGCGAGTGCTGCATTAAGAGGTCAAGGTTATTGAAGGTCACGCAATGGATTCTGGGAATTCTCAAGGAATTCTGCTTGCAAGAAGTGAAGGCCTTTGATCCGGGGAAACTTGAGAGTTTGGCGGAACTAGCGGTTGAGAAGAGACCATTGGTTGATAGAAAGTGGTTCGAATATGCGCAGGTCAAGAATGTAAATAGATGTGTTCAGTAGAAAACTCATCTAACCGAACACATCGGGATCTGCGAAAAACGGTTCAGGAACAAAATTATCCGCTCCACTTAAGCAAAACCTTGCCCTTAAATCCAATGTAAAGGGGTTGCGAAAAGTTTATGGATAAGGTTAAAGCGGAGAATGTGTGTCAAGTTTTTATCCACAAAGGTGTATACAGATATTATAAAGGCTTTCAGTTCAAACAACAATTAGGTTCATCCCTTTTCAGTGTAACGAGGACCCACTGTTATAAATATAAGTGAAATGGCACTGTGTTCATTCATTGTTCTCATTTTGTTGTACAGATACATTCTATATGTTACCAAGTAAATGTAACGGAAGTCATATGTTATTGCAACTTGGGAAAATCTGTAATAATACTTCGAGCCTGTTTAGTTGAATTCTTCAAGTCGATATTGACGAATGATCTGATGACTAAATTTCATTATTTTAAGTGTTTATGTTTATAAAAATAATTTAAAAAATAATAATATAGAACATTTTATTAACATTTGAGGTGGGTAATCCATACCGAGCATTCTTTGTACAATTATACAATTATTCTGGTTATAGTAAAATAATTTGTCTTTATTGAATTTAACATCCTATCTTATGTATCATCTGAAATAATGTTTTCAGTCTGTTTCGTCGTGGAATCAATGCACGTGCTTTTATCTAAATTAATATCTGAATTTCGATCTTCATTATTATCCAAATTTTTATCTAAATCATCTGCATTTTCCGCATAATCACTCAGGTTAAGATGCTTTTCCATTTGCGAGTTCATGTCATCCGCTTCCGTTTCATTATCGATCTCGGACAAGCGATCACGTGATTCAATTGTGACGTCGGCGTCACTTGCGTCACTCTCCTCAGTTTCTTCTTCACTATAAAGACAAAATAAACGTATACGTATAGAAAGTAAGGTGACTCGTCTAAAAAAACGTGGTTAAGTTCATAAATGTTTTATGAGATTATATCAATCATTTTTTTATGATTTGTACATGTATTTTGTTCAGTGTTGTAATTGTTATTCTTGTTTTTTTTAATTATTATGAATTTTAAACAGTTATGATTAGCATTGAACAGTTAATAGTTTTTCATGTTTTCATGTGTTACTCGGTACATCAATATGTTAAGTCTATCCATGAAACCAATTTGTTACAAATGAATCCGCTCAACCCGGCTGTTTTGAGCAAATGTGAGATACCCCGTTTGCCATTACCATCAGAATGGCAGATAGGGTACCTCCAATGCCATCGTTAATCAACCCAATGAAACCAATCCAATCATGACAAAATTAGCCATGGGTACACTTAACAAATTTTTAAACAATATTCTGAACCAAAAATAATATAACTATTTGTTTACAAATGCAAACAATACGTTTTAAAATCGTGCATAACAGCATAGGTTAATGGTAAAAACTGGAGGGGGGCTTGACTTTTTTTGGACAGTGTAAATAAATAACTTTAACACTACAATCCACTCACTCTTATTGCGGGACTGATATTTCCAACGACTTAAATCATGTTTATTTATAGCTCTTGTTGTGTGAGTGTGTCCTTATTGCACTGGTCAGCGGTTAAATTGCTGTGCACTCGTTCATTATCATCAATAAGCAAAAAAGCAACACGCATAGCGTTAATCTTCTATAGTTTAATAGTAAAAATTACAATGATCTCTTTATGTACCGCCCAAAGTTCATGGATTTTACACGAAAATGTGACGAAATGTGGTGAAATCAGACGAATTTGCCCGAAATCCAGGAAAGACTAAAAAAACTAACATGAATAGAATAAAGCTCAGTAAACATTATAATAAAATAAGTAAGCCTTTGCGTTCCATTTAGTTTTTTTTATTTTTTTTTCTTTGCATATACTTTGCATATACAGTTTGCAACGTACAGCTGTTCTCTCATATGTTGGTCTAACTAAAGGATTGTTTTAGTAAAAACTAAATGTGTATGTTTTTTTATGTCTCTCCATTTTTACTCTTTGCTCAAGCTATGTATCTCCCATGTGTTGGTTTGACTGTTTGACTGGAGGGAACATGAATAATTGTTATATTCTAAACGAAACGGGTCTTCTTCTTTTACTATTTTTTTTTCTTCTTTTTCATTTTTTTTTTTTTTTTGTTTGTTTTTTTTTCTGTCTCACGTTTCTGACGGAGGCATGTCTAAGCTTCGGTTTGGATTGTTTTTTTTTGTTCAATATGCACAAGCTATATAGGCCTATCTCGCATATGGTGGTTTGACCGGAGGATACATGAACAATTGTTATAGTCTAAACAAATTGTGTCTTCTTTTATTGTGTGTTTTTTTTTTTTTTTGTTCTTCGTTTTTTTTTTTTTTTTTTTT
>LQRL01157712.1:2519-14473 GCA_001703475.1 Hydroides elegans
TAGAAGTTTCTATATATATATTAATTTATGCTTTTGAATAATGTATTATGGAAGAGGGCCACTTACCGGGTTTTATATATATTTATCAAATGCATTATTTGTTTAGCGGCAAAAAATAAAAATGTGATAATGTTTTCGAGTGTGACTTGTGTGATAATGATAATTGCATCATCAGATGTCGAAGAATTTTACGATCTAATCTATCGCTATCTTTTAATAGTGTATACTCATTTGCTTTAACAATGTAATCACATAAACACAAACAAATGACTTTGATCAATGTTTATTCCTTATTTTAATAAAATATACAGCGCTCTACACGTATATAGCATTTGAACATATTAAGAGACTAAATAAGAACGTTTCAACTCTACATGAATCTACGACAACCGTTTTCAACGGAATAGTAATGAATTTGATTGAAATCATTTCCTTGCAATTAATTGACATAATTAATAGAGCTTTCATTCTTTTTCATTCAATACATGTCCACAACATGTTAACAGTCCTTAACACGGCAGTAACATCATAAAGGGCTAGCTGAGAACAAACTAAATGAAAACCACAACCAAACATCATCATCATTGTCCATCAACAATTAAGAATCTGATGTTAAATTTCGTGCATTATTATGGCTGAATTAAGCATTACGATTATGAATTCGAATTTAAGAACCACAATGATCATTATCTATCGAAAAGATGTGCAATGAAGGACAACCTTTTATTCAGTCCTAATAAGATAACCGATGTAGTGATCATATAAATTAATCACATAGACAATCCAGTGTCATTAATAATTTTCCTAGCCGGAAAGTCCGTAGTTTCATGTCAAACAAAGCCTAAATATGCTACGGCCAAATATCCTTTTCATAACATGATTATAAATCTCAATAGCCCTAAGGGGTTGTCTTTGTGCCTTGGTCGCACACAATATCTGTACATGATAAATTATAAGTAATATATATAGACTCTTGCATATTATATACATTGTAGCCTATATATCTGAATTTATATACAAAATACTATATGAATTTTGATATTTATGTATGATTTAAATGTATAGTATCCATTACAAAGGGCGCCTATAGAAAAAATCAAACACCATTTTATAAAAGAAATTCGAATTAAATCCTATGAGTGTTTGATAACGTGATTTGTATACTGGATGCGTATAGAAAATAAATATGTTGATCCAACACGACAAATAAATTTATTTAGATCAGCGAAGACATCGTGAAAGGTTGATTGAAAATGCATTATGCTATAATATTAAATATCTAGGTTGCTATATATTCACATTTTATCATTTACAGCAACCTTAACTTCTATGAAAAAATATAAACAACTATTTAAAACGTCATGATCTAAAAGCAACACGTCCAAAAACCTGGAAACTGTATGAACAGGCAAATATTAGTTTCTCAATTCATATTTGTAAATATATATCAACAGTCTAAATACATAAATGCACCAACTTACTAAACTCTTATGTTCAATTAGGAAAAATAGTATTGTGCTATTTGTACATTTTTTTGGCGAATACGATATTAAATTAAATCGACAAGTTATATACAAAATTCAATAATGTTTCAACTTCTTTGAAGTTTTTTTTTTTATTCTACAAACTCACTCCATAATGATTTACACGTTTTCAACATGTGACACATACATACATTTCCATTGGATTATTTGACATTCCTTACAACAATTTTAAACATAGTACTCTCTACAGAACAACGATATACAAATTTTCTATTATACAATAGATGTAGTGCCAAAATGCCAACGTACAATTATGAACAAAATGCCAACGAACAAATATGAACTCGACTTAACAATTTCCTATAGCCTACTGACGAAAGCTTTTTAAACATTGCAACGATTTATAACGATCCAAATGTTTGAACCAATGTAATGAAAACATTTCCAACAAAAACCTAAGACATCCAATAAGGAAAACATTTTATACATTATTAAGCATTTAGGAGGCAACGTATATTCTCATCAATCTAAAAATCATATCAGCTAGTATAATTAATGATGCCATTAGGGCAAATATATCAACATCGAGATTAATAAATTTTGAAACACACTTCACTTATACTATAGATCGATTGCCTAGGCTATTTTAAACTTGAAATATGAACATAATGGAAGCCAAACTACAAAACCTTGTATAATCGAAGATGATTTTTATATTTCAAAATAGCAATTGTATTAGTAACTATAGTTTTTTAAAAGCCAAATTACATGTTGAACATATAACCATAACCGTTAACCATCCCCCTCCCAACCCTCACACTGGACTTAGTAGTACCCTCCTCCTCCATGGTACCCTCCACCACCTCCATGGTGACCCCCTCGTCCCCGACCCCCTCGCTTGTTGTAATTATCATTCCTATTGCCACCGCCAACACCGCCGCGCTGGTTACGGTTGTCATGGTCGCGATTGTGGCGGTTGCTGTTGTGACGGTTGTGACTACTTTCACCGCTTTGGAGACCGCCTTCTTTCCTACTTTAACCCCCCTCCCTACCCCTCACAAACAACAACTTAGTAGTACCCTCCACCCCCATGGTACCCTCCACCACCGCCATGATGACCTCCTCGTCCCCAACCCCCTCGCTTGTTGTAGTTATCGTTCCTATAGCCACCGCCACCACCACCACGTTGGTTGTAGTTACGGTTGTCATGGTTGCGATTATCACCATGGCGATTGTCGTGTCGGTTGTAGCCGCCACCGCCGCCCCCGTATCTACGAAAAAAATCAAATATTTAATATTATTAGTTAAGTTTCATGGAAATAGGGGGTTCAAATCACTTACGGCATCATTAGAAACTCGCCGACTCTGAGCGTTTTTTTACTCTACGAAAATTATTTCGAGTGCACATCAGTTGTTTGAGCGGCATTATTTTAGAACAGAGTCAAAATCAAATACCGTTACATGTAGATTGTATTGCATTGTAAATTACAACAGTTTTTTTTTATTTATCAGAAAAAAAATATCAAAAATATAATGAGCATCGTAAACTCGTTATATTCTAACCCGTTTCATCGAAACTCAACTTATTAAAATTGTTCACTCTAAAGGGAAGGTTGCTTTGCAAAAAGGCAAAATGGCTTCGAAAGCATCAGTCCAACTCACCGATCCCTATTGTATCCCCCGCTGCCGCCACTGCCCCCGTAGCCCCGATTGTCCCTGTTGCGATAATCGTCGCGATATCCGCCGTCTCTACTGTGACTTCCGCCGTAGCGATCGTCGCGCCGACTGTCGCCGTATTTCTGCAGAAAATAAAGAAGGAGATCCTTTTATTTTAAATTAACAACTAACAAAATAATACTCTTTTCCGCGTTTCGAACGGATCCTACATACATTAAAAATTAAATTGTTTCGGACAAATCTTAATTAAATAAGGTCGTCTAATTATTAAACGAAGCAAAGACCCGAGAAAATTATGATTGGCCAAAATATCAACATGAATTGGTATTTTTGCATCTAAAAAGTATAATCCCTAGCAATTTAGATAACATTCCAAAAACGTTTCATATACTTACATCCCGATTGTCGTGTTTCCGAAAGTCGCCGTGACTTCGGCTTTCATGACTCCGACTGCTATCATGACTCCGCGAGTCCTTCCGGTCGTAACTGCTATCCCGTTGCGATGACGAAGAAGACTTGCTACTATAATCACGTGACTGTTGTGAACTGGAACTCGATGGCGATTTATAACTTGAGCTGCTATTTTGAGACGATGAACTACTTTGCTGCTGCGAGTGGGACTGACTGTCTGAGCGTTTATCCGAGGTGGAGCTTAGTGAGGAGCTCGGTGATTTGTGATGAGAATCCACGGTTGGTTTATCAGTTTGTGGTTTAGACACTGATGGGGGCCCCTCACGGTTTTTATCACTAGATAACCGGG
The DNA here is from genome assembly GCA_001703475.1 of Hydroides elegans. Taxonomy (NCBI): domain Eukaryota; kingdom Metazoa; phylum Annelida; class Polychaeta; order Sabellida; family Serpulidae; genus Hydroides; species Hydroides elegans. The sequence continues at coordinate 6,441 of LQRL01157712.1, forward strand.
GGCCGCCTTCAAACGATGAAGGCTTTTGTGTTTGTGATTCTGGCGTCTGAGACGGTGACACCTTTTTATTTATGTCCTGATTAATCCTATCGACTAAAGATACAGTTTTCTCCTGATCATTACCCAATGGTTTGGGCACAGGGATGGATGGATTTTGGGATAACTCGTTACCGAGAATATCGGATTGATTTAAAGAGTGGGTATCTAGATTTACAGAAGCTGGGTCTTTGTGGGTTGGTGGCGAGCTACCCTGCGAGGTTTCGTAGTCCACCTAAAAAGATAATAAATCCTGAATGATATGAAGGTTAAAGGTGGGATTTGGGTATATGAAACCGTTAAACACCATGTTTTTTTTTAAAGACCAATGAAATACCAACAAACGATACAATAACGAGGTCAGTTAAAAAAGCTAAATGGGTTTAAGATGGTGAATAAATAATTAATAGCACACAAAACAATTTCTAATAGAGAACATTGTCTTGCCAATCATTATGCCCCCAAAAAACAAGCACATTACCTCGGTCGCTTTTGTATCATCAGCCTCTGATGCCGACACATCTTCCGAATGTCTAGCAGTGGATTCTCTCTCTTTCGACTCCAGCGTCTTGTCATCAGTTGATGCCTCTTCAGATGCGCTTTGTTCCTCTTTTTCTTTATCACCGTTTTCTTCTTTCTTGTCCTCTGGTTGTTCTGACTCCTCTTCCTTCTTTTCCGTTACCGCCGGCGGCTCGGGATTGTCAATGGGAGGAGTTATATCGGAAGCACCATTCTCTTCTTCACCGGTTCGTACTGTATCATTTATTTCCGCTGTGCTCGCATCTAAAGCATTGGCATCTTGATTATCAGAACCATTCCCTTCAAAGGTTTGAATTTTATTAGCCGTTTCCGCCATATTTGTTTCTAAATCATCGCCGTCTGGATGATCAGGTGCCATGGCAGTACTCAGTTCTGTATCACAGATTTCATTGGTTTTTATAGCTACTTCATTACCAACTTCATTATCAACATCGCCAGAATCATCCAATAATCTATCGTCGGCTTCTGACACTTCCATAGCAGTGTCCATGGGAGTTTCCTGCGCCTCCGCAGAATCATTCTCGACATTATTACTCGATAGTTCTGCCAAGGCATTCGATTCCTCGATTTCATGGGTTTCTGAAGCGACTGCTTTGTCAGTTTCGTATTTTTCTAAGATATTAGCACTTTCCTCTAACGGTTCCATTTCAAGGTCTTTTTGGGCACTATCCTCTTTCGTATCACTTTGAGTACTCTCTAGTAGGTCATCTTCTACTTCCATTGGCGTTTCCGTATAAAACGGCGTATCTTTATCTTCTATTGATTCACTTGTTTGTTTATCAACTACAGAAGCTTTTGGTAACTGTTCTTGGTCATTACTCACCGAATCAACAGTTTTTTCGGCTTCTTCGGTTGTATCCATCGAACCGGAAGAAACCGCTTCTGGTTCCGTTTCCATGGCAACCGCGGCATCCGTTTCCGCTTTTTCGATATCCGGTTTATCAGCGGTTGATTCGACGCCTGAAGAAGCACTGGCGTCTTTAGGAGATCCGGCTATCAACTCACGATTAGCTGATTCAACACCGGCATTTTCAACGCCATTGCTTACATGTTCTTGGGATTCAGAGGCTGAATCACCCATATTGGATTCTTGGGCATCCTCTACATTGTCTACCAGCTCAGCTTCGGTCACTGGTTCCTTTAATATCGAGTCGCTGGATTCCAGATCATTTTCCATATTTGTATCATTTCCACTGTCTTTGGGTTCATCCGTTTCTTTCTCATTATTTCGAGCTATCTCAGCACTGGAGGATATTGGTTCGGGCGATATTGATTTTGGTGTGTCGATTGGTTCTTTCTCCGCAGCTTCTTGGGAAGCAGTAGAACTGGCCCGGCCAATGCTATCACGCGAGTCATTATCGTCAATACTCTGAAAATCAAATGAGGAGTTCGAAAGTTAAACACGCTAGCATATCACACGCAACCGTATTCATTTCGTTTTTCAATTTCTTATTAGTTATTAAATGTTCAACAAATACATCATTTTCTGTCTCAAAATAAAACATCACATGTCATTTCACTTTCATGAAAAAAACCTCAACGTTTTACTTTTATGGTTAAAACCGGACAAACAATATGGAAGATGAGTGAGCTCCGTTAGCAAGATACATAGCAACGATGGGACACATACACTAACCTCACCACCGCCACCGAGAAACACGGAATCCTTGGTCGGCTTTTTCTTATCCTGTATTTTCACAGTTGACCATTTGCGCGAACCCTTGAATTCAGGTGGAATGATTTCTTCTCCTGTTGCATCTACTGGAGGAGATGCTGCGGCATTTCGTGGACTTGTGACACTGGCGGGACTCTTAGGGACACCGCCTGTAGATTTCTTAGCCACTAAACCTGGTGTAAAAAAAGATAATATATATGTATGAACTACTTGAAATTCTGAATAAGATAATGAAAATAAAAATACGTATTTTGTGTGCTAAGTAGTAGTGGTATCGCAATAGGATAATATATATTCTAAAGCATGGAGGATCAAGCCAAGAGAACTTCCGGTATTGGGACACAAAATAAGTCGCGATTTATGAATCACTATAATATAAGACTTTTGATGTGAATCATATCCAATGTAGTAAATTATCAATTCAGATTTATAGTGTGGTTTATAATAATTATTTTGTTATATAAATACATATACATGTTATTGATAGAGATATATGCAGAAAATCGAAATAATAAACGCAAGATGAGTAAACAAAAGCGTACCTTTCAAGAACACAATTATTCTATTTTATAATCTCATTTAATTATGCAAATCGCTAAATGTTATTTGAACAATGAGTACCAATGAGTATCAAATTAAGAAAATTTCTTAAAACTATACAAGATAAAGCATGCAGACAAAGAACTCTATTATAGTGATACATGTATATTTTTTTTTTACAGAGACATAATCAGTGTAAGAGCGAAGCATTACAAAATAACACAGGTATGATTTCATGTTAGCCAGTCCAATCGTTAATACTCAACTTTTAAAACATACCTTTCGAAAACAAGATGTCCAAGGACACTGACCCAGCTTGCAAATTAAATTGCAATTATCAGGAGTGGGGCGCTCTTTCTAAGTAGAACTTTCAGACGAACACGGACGACAGCCAAAACGAAACAGGCGACACCTGTAGGATACATCCACCGCATAACTTGATTATATCGCATTAACCATATACATGTAAAGCCTAATTAGTGAAGGTCCCACGCGTAAAGGTGCGAAATTTCTAAGATATTGTTTTATAAAGTATGATAACACGTGTAATGGAATTATTACATAGATCGATCTCATACATAAGAGAAGTTTTTTTGGTCAAAATAGAGTTTAAATCAATATGCGTGTAGCCCTCAAAAAGTATCGTGCAAAACCCACCACACAGATAAACCATGCAAAACGTCTTGGGTGAGGGTTACACGTTAGAGTAGGCGAGCAACTTGTAAACGAGTGAAGGTTATCGGATATTGTGTAAAACCCTTGATGGTAAATCAAATCCATTACAGTTTTAAACAACATTATGATTTATACAAGAAATAGCAATTAAAGCGCGTGAAAATACATTCTCCAGGCAAATCAATAAAGCCAAAAATATACAAAGCTACACAAACACCAAATCCAATACAGATTACAAAGCATCTCACTTCCTGGGAACATTTTGTCCAGAATTTCCCCGACGATGCTTTGTGCAATAGTCACTGGTGATTTGGGTGAACCGTTTTCTGTACAAAGAGAAAACCCCTCATTACTCCAAAGCTTTCAATCAACAGGCCCTATATGCTTGGCTAAAGATATTCGATGATCTTATTTTATTTGAAGTAGAATCATTAACTAGGCGTAGCGCTTATTACATATTTAGAGGTAAATTGAAAAGATATTTAAGTATTTTACATGTACTTATCTATAACAACGCAACTGAAAAGGCTTAGGAACTATTTCTTCGAAGGAAAAAATGTTTTAAACTAACTTACTGACAACGCATTATAGTGATTGCATCAACTAGTATGGTAGTTAACAAACAAGAGTTAGTTCTTATTAGCCCAGTTTAAAATAACTTAAACGTTTTTAAGATAACGCATATCTCATTTGCAGTTTAAAATTAAAACAAGAAATGGCGATTGCCACTTTAACTTAACTATCTATCCACTAGTCGATCTTTGTTTCTTAATATCAAAATGCTCTGAAGGAAAGAGTAATACATTATCTTATGATTTTTTCATAAGTATTTGTAATAAAAAATCTTGGCTATATCCTGTAATTCAATCCGTTTATGTAGGGCTTAGAGCAATAGGGTGCCCGTTGTTTGTATATGGGATATAAACCATAGGGACTGATACAGGATATAGCCGATTTCTTTTTTTTTTTCACAAAAAGATATGACTAGTGGAGGATGCTCAATTATAAAACAATAAAACAAATTTAACAAAATGTAGCCTTAATTAATAATGTTATACCTTTTCGACTGAAATTCGAGTCGCTTTTGCGCACCAAACCAAGAGCACCGAACAGCGAAGGAGTTTCCTTTTCCGGTGAAGACTGCTCTTGATGTTCTCCCTCTACGAAAATTAAGCATACTAAACAATTTTAAGTTCGATATTTTGTTATCTCATAAACGATTAAGAGTTATCATTATAGATTCATAATATATAGAAAATTATGGCTTTATTATATAGCTTTTCGCCATAAGTATTGTAAAACTGTGAGTGATATTCTTCTTAAAACACATTGATTACCTCATATTCGTCTGTCTAGGTTTCAATCGATAAATTACAAGGATATTATTGTTTCGTTTATCATTATCTATAAAGGAGGGAGGCAAGAAACCTCATGCTGTTGTTGCTGTTTATTTTGGGTTGTTCATTTGGGGTTTTGAGGTGGGGAGCATCTTTGAAACACACATACCATCGCCATAGGGTTCAAATGGATTGAACTCTTCTTGCTCGTCATCGTACTCGAAGTAGCGTGGCTCGGGTTTCTTCTGGTAGGCTGTGCGCTTACTGCAGGTAACCAAGTGATATGCTGAAAACGGAAACAAGATTGTCAAGGAATAGACATTGACCCAGCTTTGGTGCATAAAAAGCTACATGTGGCCGGGTGATGCGCTACAAATAGAAACAAGATTGTCAAGGAATTTACAATGACCCAGCTTTAGTGCATAAATTGCGATATATGGCCAGATGATACGCTACGAGCAGAAACAATATTGTTGGAGAATTTACAATGACCCAGCTTTGGTACATAGCTTACTGCAGGTGACAAGGTGATATGCAGCAAATAAATCAAATCGTACGATAACAAACAAATTAAGCTTAAAGCGTTTCTATTTTCATGTTACAGTGAGGTTGGTTAAAAACCAAAACAAGATTGTCAAGGAATCGACTATGACCCAGCTTGTATGAATAGCTTAATCGCTACATGTGACATAGTGACACGATGCAAACATTGAAATGAAAGCCACATCGAACAATAGTTCTCACATGAGATGGTTTATGATCGAATTCAATAGTGTCATTTAAACGATTTAATTCAAAGAGGACAAAGCGAACGCAAAGCGAGCTTAAGTGTTGTGAGAGCTAAAATGCATATAGTACATCAGCACATTTTTTTTGGTTTCATACCTTGTGCGTTTCCTTGGTTGGTTATAAACCAACACAGAGCTAACCCTTCCAACTAACACAGTGCCAACCAATCCCTTATCCGATCCCCCATAACTACACAGCTTGGCCCATACGACGTACCTTGTGCATTTCCTTTATTTGTCTTGAACCCGCACAGGCAGTACCACTCTTTCTCCAGGGGCCGTTCTCTGGGTACGCCCTTCCACGTGACGCCACCGGCGCCCGAATGGAAACCGAGCATATGTGACGAGTAGGAAAAGCTGCAGGTCGTGGCGTAGCGACATAACGAGCACTCGACGTATTTTCTGAATAAAATTGAAGTTCAAAATCACAACCAAAACAAGAAAATGCACTTGGTATATCAATTTTACATTGAACTAGGTTGTTTTATTACAAAACGATTACCCTCTTTTCATTTTTTTCATAATGACTATCCTATTTTTATTTATTTATTTATTTCTTTATTTATTCAATTTGGTTTTTATTGTCAATATATAAACTATAGAATAAATCCCTGTTAGTACGTGACTAAAAATAATGTTGAATATCACGAAACTAAAGAAATGCGTAGTTCCATCAACACTCACTTATAATGATCCGGCTCCGTCATCGGTCGCTTGCATTCGTAGCACAGGTGACTCGCCGTGACGTCATTATGACGTACCGTATTCAACAACTGTACTTTTGAGGCCGCCACGGGCGCGTTGAGCGACTTGACCTTTTTCGATGCGACCTCATCGTCGGCCGTCGGCACTTTGACCATGACTCGCTCCGAGCCGGCGGCTGCCTTGCTCGTCTTAGGCGCTTGGGATACTGGGAGAAAATGGGAGTGAAAAATGATTGATAAATTAAAAGCACGCGCCTCATATAGCATAGGTTTCTATATATAGGGACATGTGCTAAAATGCCATGGCTGGTAGTATGCAATGGCTGTACTTTGGAGGTCGCTTAAGATGTGGGGTTTTGAGCGACTTGACCTTTTTCGATGCGACCTCGTCATCGGCCGTCGGCACTTTGACCATCACACGCTCCGAGCCGACGGCTGCCTTGCTCGCCTTAGGCGCTTGAGATACTTGAAAAAAAAATGTTATGAATTATATTTTTCGCTCTGCATTTGATGACTGCTAGATGCAACCTGTAAAGTCTCAAATTTATGTTTTAAGGAAACTTTCTTTGATGGTTTTCAACCTGATCGATAACATATTTTGAGTTCTTCCGCCTTAAAATCATTTCCTTCCATATATGTTTTTCTACTTTTAATACATAACATAACACGCATCGCCACACATATCCATTATATTCACGATGAAAAATTTTGGTTATCATGATTAATTTCACTATTTTTTTTCTTGTATTTATTAATATTTTTTTTGCAACGACATAAACATGACTAACACTACATAACTAACTTGATATCGTGGTTTTGAAGTTTGGCAAGTGGTCGCGCTGCTTGTGCGTTTTTGCCTCATTCTTATTAAGGAAAGTCAGCTTACACGCGTTGCACTTTTTATTTTGGGACTTGATTTGATGTTTCTGAAATAGAAGTATAGTTTGTAAGATTGTAAAGATAAATTGGCAATTATCTTATAGCATGTATTTCATTATTGTTAATGAATCTAGCATTTTATTTACTTAATTGCTATACTTTCAAAAATGGTCGAATAGTATGGTCTCCTTAAGAAGTTACCTCGTTTACGCACGATGTACATGTATTTACACAAATGTTTGATAACGGTTGATTTACTTAACTTGATATATCCCTGGAACAATTTGACTTGATCGTGGGACGTTCAAATAAATGGGCTTCCTTTATGTATCATTGACCAAATTAAGTATACCAAACCTATCTAAAACTCGAATATCGTGCATTCCTTGTCGGTTCAGACAACTTTTACTTATTTATACAATTTTTATAACCCTTGCTTATCTCCGGGACCTGTTGTGATGAACTTACCTGTAAATGTTGGTAATATGCCGAGGTCAGGGCCCAGCCAGAGGTTTTGGACACGGACATCTTGAATACTTTGAGGCAATATAGACACAGCGCAAATTGAGAGCTGTCGTGGCGCTGAAAAAATAAACAAGATTGTGTATTAGATCATTAATAATTCCGGAAATAATAAAATGTTTTATACATCCTATAGCATGGTACGATATGATGAACTGAATGTAAATTTGCCTTTTTTAAGAGGAATAATGCATCAATTTTTGTAATTGAGAGGGTTATTTCTCACATTTTATTGAAGGTTGGGGGCAAACAATTTTGTTTTTGCACTCTTTGCAGTTAGGGCGTGAATGGGGAGGGTGGATTGGGGTATATAGGTCGGTGAAAAAGATTGGGTTGG
>LQRL01157713.1:15640-26022 GCA_001703475.1 Hydroides elegans
GAGCATAATATATATTACAAAGTCGCTACATAAATACCCGCTTATCTTGATCATTCGCCGCCCTCACAATAACACTACAGTTATCATGGAGACACGCTAGCAATCATATAAGCACTTGTAAAATAATACACCATTTTCTAAAATACTCACTTATTGTTAGAACATAATTAATTTAAAGAATCAACGGTCCTAACTCAATGTCATTAGATTCGTACTGGAGCTCGTTTAGTTGTTCATGTGCTTAACATAAGACATATGTTAACACAGACCAATTAGAATGTACATGTGTGACTCTCCAGTAAACACATATATCAATCATATAAATACTCGGAATCTAATATATCTTATACAAAATCAGAACCTTAGTTTCTCTCAAGAAATATAAACTGTGAAATATACTCTAAGCATCGCGCATAATCACTTACTGTCAAGTAAACACAGAAACCTATGAGGTTCTTGTAAAATTGACATTTTGTTCGTGACTCTGCATTGAATCATACATAAACTTCACAGTAATAATAATAAATATTAATAAAAGAATCAGAACCACATAAATGTAATAAGAATGAGTTTGGAATGGTCCTAATATATTCGATAGAAGATAGGTTTCTAAAAACCCGCCATCTTGCAATCCGCCGTAATCCAAACTGAAACCAAATCAATTTGGCACACTCTCCATCCACGACAAATTGCAGTTAGGTAAATTGCAATTCAGTTTTACTTTCAGATTTTTGAATGGAAGTAATTTTTGCGAGTCACCAGATTCATATTTCTAGCGAGGTTAAACGTTTAAAACAAAATACCAAATTCACCACAATATGGCGTTTTTTACTCGGTATAACTGATGTGATTTAAAATTATATATTATAATAATACTTCATGTTTAGAGAGCCATACGTTGATTGCTGGACCCGAGGGCCCGGGGTCGGACGGATCGAAGGCAAAGCCTGAGGTCCGTCCGACACCGTGCCCGAGGGTTCAGCAATCAACGTATGGCCCTCCAAACATGGAGCATTATTTTTATTACATGCCTTTTTTAATAATTTCGATTAATTATAACGAACCAAATCAATTTTATGCACGTTTAAAGGGATGAACTCTTTCTCTGTTAAACTCAAGTTATGTGACGTTTTTTGTGATTGCAATAACTCCGTAATTTGTTACGTCACAATCAACTGTGTAGCATGTTTGACTTTTGCATGTGACTAACAGGTGTCCATGGTAAGTATAAAGCTAGATTGTTACTTGTATGTAACGTCATTACGTCATTATTATTTTGTATTATAACAATTGACTTAATTGGCAAATTACTTTAAATTACCTATTTAATGTTTCTAAAATTGGGTGTTTTCTGGAATCAAAGAGATACAATTCAACTGTATGATATCTAATAGATTGATCGATTTAAACGTTTAGCTATCCATCTATATACAGATATCTTTATTATATATTAAAATAAAAATATTTGACTTTGTATGATTATTTGTTATTCATAATTTTCAACAAAAAAATAATTTCAACATTTATTATTTATTTAAAAAAACTAAAAAGAGCGATTAAATTGGATTGATAATAATTTGTTGTCTATCGTGCTTAACACATGTCGGTTTGAACAGGTGTCTATGTAAAGTACACGTACAAGTACTTTATATTTTAACCTGTCGAAAGAAAATTACTGCGCCCTTTGCGGATGGGGCTATGCGTGTTCTAGGGGTTTCCACGGCACCGGTCCGTACGGCGATTTACGGCCCTGGCGTATGGCTCTGTGTTTCCTTATCATTTCTTTCTAAAATAATTTTCAGGTATGTAATAAGATGTGTTATTTCCTTGCACATGCAATATACAGGTTAAAGTATATGATTCGACATGTGCTACAGTTATACACAGGCAAATTTGTATACTATGGCGCACGGAGCGAAAGGGATCTAACTGGAAGGATTATCACTGACATTAACAACCCCTGAAACAAATACATAACTTAGATACAAATACCTCTAACAATAATTCTTATTGTAATACATTTTATGAACAGTTTTACCATACTTATTATCATAAAGAACTGGGAAAAATATAGCGGTGATATATAAATATTTGATGGGAAATGGTCAAAAGCCCTTCCAAATTGGAAGGCTTTCCGCCGAGAGAGCTGTTTGCCTACCTTGCAAAAGTGGGAGGGCTTTACTTAATATGTTTTGAGTGAATAAAAAGAAAAAAAAAGTGGGAGGGCTTTCCGCTTTCGTAATGAATTATGAGGTCAGATAGCCTCATGGACAAGAACTGAGCTCTCGCTCGGCTATAGAAGAAAGTTACGCTGTCCTTTTGCAAGCCTTCGTAACTACTTGACCATTTTATAGTGTTATTAATGTTAATCAATTTATTCATGTTTGTTTTATATAATTTGGTTTATCTCAAGTTATTAATTAAGATGTGATTTTCCTCCGTTTTGGAAGACACTAAGAGAATCACTATTCTTAGGCTTTTAGGAAGAGCATTCCATAACTATTTACCTTTGAAATTTATCAGCATTTTGCCAATTTTTGAAGTTGTTTGCTTTGCATAGACATTTTTATTATCAGTAAACATCTTTATTTCGTGGAACTTTTGCTGAATATTTTCGGGTAGAGTCCCATTATCTGTTTTTGACATCAGAATACAAGTCTGTAGGTGTATAATATCTACTAATTTCAAAAGTTTGTATAAATATTTACTATAAATACTGGTTGTATGTCGCGATATCCTGTGTTATAAATAAATCTAACATCTCTTTTTGCAGAAGTATCAAATCACGTATGCGATTTTAATATGTATTGCCCCTAATGTCGATACACTATGTTAAATAAGGCAATATTAAATAGGTAAATATCATAAGTAATATGTTGCTGTCAACCTCATGCTTCATTTTAACATTATTCCAACTACTTTGAATACTTTGAATACTTTGAATCCATCATTTTTTATATGTTTATTCCAATTTAACTGATAGTCAATTAAACCACCTTAGAACTTCAACAGCTTTGAGAATCATCAACTATAGCAATGTTTATACCACTCAGGTGTTTATGATAATTATCATTTTTCCTCTAAAATCATGTTATTTGATTTAGTAACATTCAGTGAAAGTTTACTTACTTTGAATTTTGATAATTTCTTTTAGCCATATATCAAGTGTATTCACTAGGCCACTGAGGTTATCACTAAGCCAAAAATGTGTCGTCGGCAAACATTATGAAGCGCAGTTCTTGAGACATTTGAACATGTCGTTTATGTATAGAATAATTAGCAGTAGGCCAAGGTTTGAGCTTTGTGGCACTCAAAATTTAAAATCTTGCTCTTCTGAGGCGTGAGAACATTAGTTAAAGTATAGTTTTTAACTCGTCCATTGCTAGGCAGGTTGATCTGCTGGTTTTAAACCCATATTGACTATCGACAAATTAATTGTATTTATCTATAAATGCCCTCGGGGCATTAATTGCTGATATTTGATTTTGATTACGGTAATACATTTTTTTAAATTTATTGGGAAACCACAAGACAATAACGACTTTTATTACATACCTATATAAAGAACATATAAGAAAAATCCATGAGTGTAATATTTCCTTACGTTTTCACTATAGCCTCGTTTTCGACTTATCGCCCACTTTACGTCAAATTGCATCAATTCAACTTTTCTTCGTAACACGTAATGCAAAGCGATTTTCAGTTTATTTTGTGAAACAATAGCACCGAACCAATCCGAGAACCTATATTTTATGATCTGCGTCAATATTCCATATTTGGAGCATTATAGATCCATAGTTATCAATCACTCTATTAATTAGTTACGCAATCATCAACAGCTCCCGTGGTGCAATGGATATGGTGCTCGCCTTAGGAGCAAGGGGTTCCGCGTTCGAGTCTCGCTCGGAGCACCAATTTTATTTTTCGTCAAACATTTTTAAATGAAATATCGAATAAAGGATTGTTTAATCTTTACTTACATTGATATCTGCTATTGATTTTTAAGAATTTCGAAATATTACGTTTAAAATGATGTTTACCTTGGCGTCTTAGATTTGACAACCATGTACCACAAACATATATTTGATATTCAAAATAAACACTTTGGTGGATAAATCTTGTAGTTATTATCAAAAAATATGTTTTATAATAACTAAGAATTACTAAATATCAAGTTTAAAACAATGTATGAAGACAGACAAAAATTAATTTTCGTTATGCCTTTACTTGGGTTCGAACCGGAGACCCACGGGTCATAGCAAATCAGCCAACTAAAGGCGTTTCAAATCGAGCCCAATAAGAACATTTCTAATGTTAAATACGTAAAATTTTGATTGAATCGTACCAAATATAGAATAATCTTGTCATGTTTCAATGTTCAGAAATTTTTGTCCACAAATAAAAGAGTTATTTATGATCAAAAAATGTAAACAAGCGTTGTTAAGTGCGAATGACGGAAAAAATTGAGCTTGTCCAACGCTTTAACCGACTGAGCTAACGTGGCCAGCTGATTTTGATGCGCAAAATTAATGTATTTAAATAGATTACTCTTCATAGAAGGTCTGTAATAAAAGAAACACGCCACTCGATTATATATTGAAGGAAATTATATAACTCAGCCAAATCTGAGCTCACCCTTCGGGTTTGGTCAGATTTGTTTGACAGAGTGATATAATTCCCTTCAATATATAATCTCGTGACGTATTCCCATTATAACATATATGCTTAATTGCTTTATTAGATAGTCCTTTAATTCCTTTACTAGTTTTATAGATTTGCCATTGACTTCTTGTGATGTTTTATTTTTGAAATCATCAATATATATCAAACATTTTAAACAAACTTTTGGTTAGACCAATTCTTCTAGTTTCTCATCATGTAAGTTTCATAGCACTATTAGACGTTACATCCTCTAAAAACAGGATTCAAACTGACCCACCCGCCTCTTGTCAAAATCATCTCCCATAGTGTCTAGAGCCAGACCATTGGAGAAAATGCTGCGCTTTCATCTCCCAAAGACGACCGTTATGATCACCGAAATGCTCACGGGATAGTTTGAGCACATACACATTACTTAACCATGGATGTGCATATTAGGAATGAATGTACATTTAATGATGACACAATTAGGAAATGCGCCTTATACTTATCAATGTTAATAATTTATTAAGCGTTTTGTCTAAGCACCATAAGCTGGCATTACTTTTAAGCTTTATTTAAAAATACAATTCAAAATTTAACCATACATAATTGCTCACATTTATCAATAAAATATAAACTATCATGAAAACCTGAATTTTTACCAGATCATTGGAAAATGTTTTTTTTTGTTTAGCTTGCAATACAAACCGGTAATACAAACTGGTATCTTATTATGATTTATAATTATAGTAATAATGCTAATATTTACCATAATCTTTATAATATTCTTAAAAAATGATCATAACTAGAAGGGCAATCATAGGGTGCATGATCTTCTTGAAGTGTCGATTTACATATAAATATTGAAATTTATGCTTATACGGGCATATAAGCCGCTCACTTTAGACTAAATACATGGGGAATCACTTTAGACTAAATACATGGGGAATCACTTTAGACTAAATACATAGGGAACAATTGATGACATAATTATGAATTTTGCATTATACTTATCCATGTTTATAAGATGACATTACTTTATAACTTTACTTTAAAATATAATTAACAGTTTAACCATAAGATGACATTACTTTATAACTTTACTTTAAAACATAATTAACAGTTAAACCATGTATAATTGCTCAAATTTATCAATGAAATATAAAGTATCATGAAAACCTCAATTTCTACCGTATCAATAGAAAATGTTTTTTGTTAGCTTGCAATACAAACTGGCAATACAAACTGGCATCTTATTACAATTTATAATTATAGTACTAATGCTAATATTTACCATAATCTTTATAAAATAACAAATTAACAGTAATCATAATGATCATTATTATTATTTTATTTATAGCATAACTATAATGCAAAAATAAATAATATTTATATATGATACTATAGCTTCGGTCATAATGTCCCCATTTTGGTAGCATGGGTCACATGGACCCCTGAAAATCGCCCAATAGAAGAGGACCGTGTCCAAATGCCGCCGTTTTACGAAAACGCAAATTACTTTTTTACGCGTCCTTATCACTCAATGGCACTTTCATCACTGACTGCCGTTAACCATCCATGATTCAATAACTCCAGTCATATCTAATATGTATTGCTCGTTTATCGAGGTATGTCCGAAACTCAGAAATGTTCAGGGGCGTTCAAGATGTTCTGGATGTTCAGGATATATGCCTTGCAAACATGTATGTATCAATTGCTATGTTTCTTTTTAAATGAAAGGATGTTGTGTTATTTGTTCTATATGGTCAACGGCTAATTAAATGATCACACAGATAGATAAAATATACCCATTTTAATGAAAGGAATTTCTTGAACGGTTGTGTGTTATTTGTATTAAAACACTAAAACGGCTAAAACACATGTAAATGGTCACACATATAGATAAAATATATCCATTTTAATGAAATGCATTTCCTGAACGGTTGTGTGTTATTTGTTCTATATGTTCAGCGGCTAATATTATTAAGCGTTATTTTCGCCACCTGCTATTACGTCACAATAATTTTGACGCAATGTGTGTGCTTACGTCATACTTTACACAACACAACAATCGAAATATGTGGGATTTCAAAACGCGTACATTGAAAGACATATAATGATTATATATAAACTAATAATCATTAAAACGTGAAAGAATATTAATAATTAGTATAAGAAGATATAAAGGATAAGAAAATGAAGATGAAAGGGTAGCGGTATGAGTAGAAATAAAAAAAGAAAAGTAAAGAGAATATATTTGTATCCATATATTACAAAGTATATCTTCATAGAGAAGGCTTTTGAGAACAGGATTTCAACATTTGTGTATATCATGTGCATACATCATTTTGAAGGTCTGTAGCATAGATATTATATATTTCAAGTCCAATTGCAAATATCAAATTGAAACTTGTAATATTGAGAATTCTATTGAATATAAAAATTGAGGGTATTCATAATCATTAACAAACAACTAAACTTATAAAATAATTCAATTAACTTAACAATTTCATAATTCAAACAATCAAGTGTAAAACCTCATTTGATTCTTTGAACATACATGCTAGATATCTTGTGCGTTATAAATTCTAAAGATTTCGTAATGTAAATGCATTGATAAATAATAATATATATATAAAAATGGCTAATTTAATTGAAATTGACTCAATATAGATAAAAATATACTCCAGAGTTATTTGAAATCAAGACTCTAATAAAAAGTGTTCCCATCAATAAATATAGCTTATAGAATATATTGAAA
Source organism: Hydroides elegans (assembly GCA_001703475.1). Classification (NCBI taxonomy): domain Eukaryota; kingdom Metazoa; phylum Annelida; class Polychaeta; order Sabellida; family Serpulidae; genus Hydroides; species Hydroides elegans. Next base: position 23,043 of record LQRL01157713.1, read on the forward strand.
CATTTACAAAATAATATGCATGTACATTTAAATATAACCCGGACGTATCATGACATATCAGAAACACAAAAGTCAAGGAATAGTGTACAAATTAAGAAATTAACGAAGAGAACATCACAAACTGCTCCTCACAAAATATGTTCCCCAGTAAATCACAGCTGGCTTGGAAATTTTGAGGAAATTCGTTCTAGCTTGGAGATTTCAACAGATTGAGGAACACCTTTTTATATGTTCTTTATTTTGTGGTAATAAATGAGATTAATTAATTGCAAATTGATCGTTATTGCTTGCAATCGTCTTATAACCTGTTGTTTGTTATAAATGAAAGGTGATTTAAGTATATATTTTACAGTTGAATTATTGCAAAATGTGATCATTTTCGGCTCCAAGCTAGCTGGAAAAGGAGGAATAGCTCGGTTGGCTTGGAAAAAAATGAACACCTTTTTCCACAATGTTCATGTTTAAAAAGGATTATTTTGAAGAAGAAGAAGAAGAAGAATGAAAAAAGAAGAAGAATGAAGTGTGACCGTTTAATTAAATTTTACACATAAATTACGAATCTTGAACATCCTGAACATTTTGAATGCATATAAATGAAGGATGTGACCTTTGAAATAAATTGATATAATATATATATATATACATCCTGAACATCCAGAACATCTTGAGCGCCCTTGAACATAACAGAGTCCTGGACATGAATGCGTTTATCCATCATATGTGGTTTCAATGTCCTTTTTAAATAAGTTTAGCCATTTAACCGGGGCCATTATGACATATGTTGCCAAATTAGGGACCATTTTGACATGGCTCATTTTTGGGTTTGGACTATTCGGCTCCTACCAATTCGGCCCCTACAACATCGGCCCTTTCGACCCATTTTCGAAAAAAAAAAACACTTCGGCCCCTTGTCAATATACTTCAGCCCCTCAAGAAAAGACTCTTCGCCCTCTAGCTATAGATAATTCGGCCCCTTGCAAAAGACACTTTGGCCCCTCGTAAAAGACACTTCGGCCCCTCTTCTTCGGACCCTACCACTTCGTTCCTTTGAAAAAGTTCCAAAAACCATCCAAATTGATGCGAATGTTCATACAAATGACGAAGTAAATATATATAATTGTAAAAACGAAGGCATTGGTGCTCATATCAAGTGTTGATTATGTTTCTACGCATGAATGCCTCTCAATGTTTGATGTTTTGTTTTCATGTTGTAATTCTATACTAAATATAACACTATTATAATATCAATATAATTCCGTTTTTTTTTATTAGAAAAATCTTGGACGAAGTTTCTTCTTATTATACATTTATCATAAAAGGTATTCTTATTAAGATGAAAATTATATATAGCTGCATTAATTATTATTAATAATGAAAAAAATTATATTTCTATTTAGCTGAAATTCGTTTTAAAAAAAATCAATTTTGGATATAATAAGTTTCATTGGATTGCCGATTATTCACTAAACTTCTCATTTATGAAATAAGATAATTTCAAATCTAAGTTTTTTTTATCGAAATTAATTGAACGTCTTGTTGCCAAGCGAATCAACGCATACCTCAGCATCCACGCTCTACTGGATAAATTCCAGTCCGCGTATAGAATGTTCCATTCTATTGAAACCGCGCTGCTTAGAGTTCATAGTGATGTACTTGCTCAATTAGACAAGAGGAATATGGCTGCTTTTGTATTGCTTGACCTTAGTGCGGCGTTTGATACTATGGACCATGCAGTGCTCCTGGAAAGACTAGACCGGAAGTTCGGAATACGCAGTTCGGCTCTTGCGTGGCTGTCTTCATATCTTAGCAACCGGTGTCAGTGTGTCGTCGTCAACAATACAACATCGGAGGATGCTACGCTGAAGTTCGGCGTTCCGTAGGGATCCGTGCTTGGGCCCCTTTTGTTCTCGTTATACGTGACCCCACTCGCCGAAATCGCTGCAAGCCACGGTCTACTCTATCATCGCTATGCCGATGACACGCAACTCTATGTTTCGTTCAAGCCAAATGCATGAAGGGCACCCCACGACACATTTTTCAAAAAGTTGTTAAATTGCCTTTAAATGACACGACAAGTATGAATAACAACAAAATAATAGTTTTTGAACATTAAAAATTTGCAAAAAGGTGTTCATTTTTCCAAGCCAGCTGGGCTGTTCCTCCTTTTCTAGCCAGCTTGGGACAGAAAAGGAACACCTTTTGTGAAAATTGAAATGCTGAATATAACCAAATTACCTGTCATATATTTAAATAAACAGTTTATTATACAATTGCAAGAAGGTTAAATCAATTTTGAAATGATTATTCTCAATATTTATTACGAAAATGAGGAAATTACCAAAAAAGGTATTCCTCAATAGCAAGCTGCACACTTACTAAACATAACTGCCCTCTCCAGACTAAGTGCATGTTTGTGGAATGTGCGGACATACGCTCGCATCAAGCAACATCCACAAAAACGTACTTTGCTAGGTTGTTATAGATACTCAAAAATTATATTCTTCCCTGTTTTTTGTGCATGTTTCAACATCATAGTCATGGCATTTATAAGAAGTTTTAGAAAATAATTTTCAATGAAATTGACGTCACTGGTTCTAAATTAAAACCTGATAGAGTATAGGAACATACAAATATTGAACTCAAAAGGTGACTTGATTGCGTGGTTTTAAAAGGGGAGAAAATAAGATGACCCTTTCCAAAAGTAAATACTTTACAATAATTAATTGTTTTCTATAATTAATGTGATATAGGAAGAGTTTAAGGTAATCTATAAGGGGGTGGAGGGTATGGGTAACACGATTATCAAAACGGGAGCATTTTTGTTAAAGCTGATGAGGTTCTAACATTTATAAACAAAAATATAAGTACAGGCATTTAGGGTAGCGACTCATTAAACTGCGTTACCCAAAAATAAATGCCTCGATAATTCGTTGTTTTTATTATTTTGATGTTTCAAATGCATTCACCTCATCAAGTATTA
>LQRL01157749.1:0-11127 GCA_001703475.1 Hydroides elegans
TGCATGCAGCAGTGACTGCAGTACATTTTTACCATTGCATCATGCTTGTTTATCGATCCAGGCCAAGGTTACTCATATTGAACCTTGGTGTACTTAGTCAGCGTCTTCTCCTTTTGCGAACACAGTACATTTTTTATTAATTTGCTTCAATACACCGGATTAACCATGCCTAAGATGAAAAGCTACACAGTGAAATATAAGTTAGATGTCATTGATTGGCACAATTCCAACGGCAAAAGTGGACATAAAACCGCTAAACATTTCAAGATTGATAGGAAACGAATTCGCGAATGGTTGTCAATAGAGGATTCTCTAAGGGCAAACTCGAGGGGAAAATCTTCAGAAAGAAAAAAACTTCATCAAGGTACAGTTCATTTAAAATTAATCAAGTGTTTAGCTATCTTCAAGATATTCAAGCTACCGTATATTTGTGGATTAAAATATAACAGGGCTGAATCTGGTCTTAAAAATTTGTGCTGTTCCTTTTAATGTTGTAAACAGGCTAATTAAAAAATCTTGTACACTTCAAGCGTTAAATATTCCTTTCTATTTTTATTAAAGGTGGCACATTTAATCAAGAACTTGACAGAGCCGTACTGGATTATCTGACTGAAGAACGTGCCGAAGGTCGCTCAATATCGAATGAAGACTTGCAGAAAAAAGCGATAGAGGTTGCACGCACATTGCCCAGTCTCGAAGATTTTAAAGGCTCGGATGGGTGGCTCACACGCTGGAAAAAACGCAATTAAGTCGGCATCCGACGAGGAACAAACGAAAGTCAAAAACTACCAAATGATTTCCATGAGCAGGTGCTTCAGTTCAAGGACACTATTCAAGCGAAAAGGCGTGAGCACGACTATACACCTTTTCAAGTTGGAAACATGGACCAAACGCAGTGTAGATTTGACATGGCTCCGAACACAACCAATAACAAAAAAGGTGAAACAACCATCAGGATTAGCACCTCTGGTGGAGCAAAGAAGGGCTTTACAGTCGCTTTGACTGCACTCGCAAACGGTACCAAGCTGCCGGCCTATGTCGTGTTCAAAGAACCTTCAGGACGGATTCCGCCCCGCGTCTTCGCTAATTTACATATCCCAGCTAATATCCGCCTAACTGCAACAAAAAAACGGGTGGATGACGTCAGACAAAATGCGAGACTGGTGTGAAAGAGTATGGGGTCCAAATCAAAATGATGTCCGACGTCTTCTCGTCCTCGACCAAGCACCAATTCACCGAATTAGCGAAATTTTGAAAAAGTACAGGGGGCGCTTACCCGAGGGGGGGGGGTGCGCTTACCCGAGCGAGTACGGTATATATAAAAAATGTGCATTATTCAGAAAGGGAGATGTAATATTACTTACAATAAGTACTCTATCACTCGAGGATATTGATGCATTAATTCTCTCAACGGGACTATCCTGCGCAAATGTGTTACAACGATCAAGGGAACGCCAATAGGAGTACATGGCCCGATCCATGTCAGCGGTGATCGCCCATCTACAAGGCGATCAATCGCGCCAAATTTTACAAATTGTTTTTATCTGGGATTGCAACTGTTTCTCACAGCTAGAAATTTAGGCCGTTAATGATAAAACACATGATATCAGACACTCATAAGACGATTTTTAGGATTTTAAATCCCTAATGACGTGTTGTTATTTGTTTGTTTTGTAATTGAAAAAAGGGGGGGGGGGGCTAATTGTGTCGCGAGGTTTGTGTATACCGCGTTCCTCCAAATTTTCCAAAATTAGTAATCTATAAACGTATATTGTGAGATAAGTACAGTATGTTGTAATGGTTAATATGATCAGTTTTTCAATACTGTAAGTCGGCTCTAAAGAATGAGGACAGATTTGTTCAGATTATTTTTCTCTTAAGTGTTAAACCGGTGTTTGATTCATACCTGTCTCTATTCCCGAAATCAGGCCTCTTGATACACTGCTTGCATCAAAACATGGTCGACCTCATCAAAATACTCCTACGTTTTGTCAAAGGGGACACAGTGAGTGCCCTTAGTTCAGCAGAGTAAAAATAGATGTCGCAATATAATCACATGCGGAGCGAGGACATTGACGTTGGGCCAGTCATAAAAGGCATTTTGAATAAAATGAAATCTTCAAGAGCAAAGAGCGATGCGTACTATGGTATGGTAAGTTATTTTAAGGTTCTCAGGTTAGAAATATTAAGCGCACTATCGAAATTGCCAAGGACTTTATAAACGCGCAAAACGCGATGCAAAATGAGGATACAAGACAACAAATTCAGGAAGAAATACAAAGAAATCTGGCGTGCATTCTAGTCCATGTTTAAACGATGGCCATAAGTACGGCCTGCAGCGAGTTCCTAAAAACCTGGATGACCATATTACAAATAACAAATGTAATAATGGTATAATATTACTGAAGCGTAATCTTTTATGATAAGGTTAAACGAAAATATAAGTTGTTTAAAAAATATTAAATATTAATTGGCAAATAAACTTTAACAGGGAATATTCTAAAAATAAAATCTATCTTTAATTGATGGTTCATCAAACTGTGATATGTCTGACACTTAACAAATATTTTAAAATGACCAGGTTTTCTGAGAAGATATATTGTGACGACTACCTATGTAAGTAAAAGGAAACTTAGTAAAAGGACACATATATTCGAAATTGCCGCACAGTACGACACATTTGACTCAGTGATTCACCGGGAACACTAATTATTAAGTGCAGTGGAACAGATTCTATGCATTTGTTTTGAAATGTTGGCACCGTGGAAGATGAGATATCGAGGTATGTTTAATATGTTTTTAATCAATCCCATGTGATTCATGAAGAATGTGCATTAACCTAAATACAACGTACTTTTAGTAAATATTAAGCATTGTGTCGAACACAGGCAGCAAACATGCTTTTATGTGTTTACTTCGGTATGATATAAAACATTTAAATTATATGGTTTTTTTCTTTCACATTACGCTTTATTCATATCATATGACAGTCAAACATTTATTCAAACATATGCAAGTTTTATAGACAAAACACATGGAAATTGCTGTGAAAAACCATTTCGAACATTTTTTTCTGAAAGCAAAAATATGTAAATACATTCAGTACCGTTATGCATAACGATTTTCACTTGCTGAAAAATTCTGCGTCGTCTGTGTCGCAAAATTTACGTTTTATATTCGTATAAATTTTGTTCGACTTACTAAATTCATCAGTTTCTTTATTGGAGTGATTTCTCGATAATCGAAGAATGAGAGACTTCATGTAATATTACTTTTAGTCTCGATGCTTTTGATAGGATCAATTATGGGTAAGTATATTATTGTAAAATGAAAATCAATTTGAGTATTAACGCAAACAGTATTGCCACTCATTTCAATTTAAGATATAATATTTCAGAATGAAAACGGAAACCTAATCTCATTTATTGAAAATAATTGTAATATTACATATTGTCACGGCCGTGTTGATTCGGTGTCTATGGGCGCGAGATATCTCCCTCGTAAAATAGCAAACTATACCTTTTAATTTACACCGGCTAAATGATGGATCGGAATTTACCGCTACAATACGAATAGAAAACACGGCAAGGGTAAGGTGTCAATGTTCATGGTATTGCTCGCTTGTGTGGGCATATGTTTAACGTGAACGTGATAATATCATCTCATATTCAAAGAAATTTGCTGTCCTGTGCACTTACACAAAAGATTAATCACCTTAAATAGGTTCAGATAAATTGCTCTCGTCTTTGCAATACTATTCAGTTTTTTTTTTCTTTTCCATTTTATGTATGTAAGCTTCTATTAATGCTTTACGTTTATGCTTATAACAACTGTACTATCTAAGATTTAGTAAGATAAGGAAATACACATTCACTCCTCAAAACATGGACCTTATCGTGGATACGTTAAGTATGAAAATGTTTGAGTGAAATACACGATCAGCCCAAAGGGCTTTTATGTGTCAAATCAAACATTCTGTGTTGTTCAAATAATCGAGGAGCTACAATGATTTAAAATATGTCAATTATATGTCGAAAAGTCTGTGTATCCTAACAATTTATTGAAAATGAGTTTAAAATAAAGACTAGAACAGTACAACGATTTTCTTTAGTTTCAGGTAATTATTGAAAACATTTTTCTATCCTTAAATCCTTATATAAAAAGTATAATTAAACATGTTTCATTTGAGAGTATAGTCCTCGTCGGAAACTAAAACATATATTTATAATACCATTTTATAAAATGTGTGTAACAATATTTTTTAGAAAACAAATCATTTGCAGAGGTCCCTCATCAAAATAAAAACAAATTAAAGTCTTATATAAAAATATAAAATTATATTGCCGTCTTGTGTACACAGTGTATTGGCAAGATGATATCGGTATTGATTTGCAGCATATCCTTCAAGAATCAGCTATGTTTTACTCGAGACTTCGCACCATACAAGACGAGTCGACAACAAAAACAATTTTATTTATAAATTCACGTTAAATCATGTACGTTTCCCGAATGTAGCAGGTCTTTCGAAAAATGCTCTAAAATATTTTTATGAGAGGCATATGCCAAAATGATTACGTTATAAACCGAAATACCCTGATCATCGGGCCTTTATGTTCAGACATATATTAGATTGCTTAAATTTTTCAACTTTGCAAAAAATTTTAGAGTTTGTTTAACAAAATAACCTTGAAAATCCCATTGTTCTTGTATCATTAGCACAGCGTGACACAAATTGGTTCCTGGGTCCACCAAAGTCAAGAAGCAGCCCCTCATGTCAATATTCAAGTTAGAGACTGTGGATTATTCATTCAAAAGCAAATGGCATGCTTTGGGCAGCACCGGATACTACTGTGGAATGTGATTGTTGTAAGAAAGATGTAGTCGAATTAAATGCCACAATATGCCACATTATGCGATATTGTTAACAACACGGACTTTTATATCGATGCAAATTTTACGTTGACATAATCAAGCAAGTGGTACGAGCAGATAAAGTTTCAAATGAGAGCTGTCGATGAGCAGTACTGGTATTCAGTTTAAAGGAACCCGATTGATGCCGTTATTTGTCGTGTTAAAATCAAAGACTATATAATAAATTCAATGTACACATAATGTTTGCAGCTTTGGTTTGATCATCTGTTACCAGAACTATCAACTAACAACATTTATTTGCACAATTGGCCATTCCACAACTATATCTTAATGTTTTTGCAAAGTCACACTTACCGTTAAGCATATGTTATTTATTATGTATTCTATCTATTAATGAATGTTCAAGCAATTAGTAGAAATATTGGTTCATTATTTTGTATTTGCAGCATTATAAAATTTTCGATAAGAATAAAATTCACATATGATTTAAATTAAGACTATACATTAACAAATAGTGTATATGTTCCAGATGATAATCAAACACTATTCTTTAGTTTGATGATTTAAAAAAGATGGTTCGTCAAAACTTAAACAATAACTTATTATAACACGATGCTTAATTCACCTGATAAAAAGTATGTTTTTTTACAGCAAATATTGTGTTCAATATTTTTAAACCGTTGCCTGAAAGTCAAACTTATATTGTCCTCAAATTTTCCAGTTATTCTTAGTTTATAAATCTTTGCCTGGAATTTTATTAATCGTTATACACCCAGACATACGTCCGTTGTACTTAACACATAACACATTAGCACGACATGTACATACAGAAAATAAAATCAAAGAAAGACAAAATTAGGTTTAAGCATAATAATAAAATAGTAATTAAAATAATAAATAATAAACACCAAAGGGAACATCATATATTAATAATGTCCCCTTTCCCTCGGGTAAATGCATTGATTTGAATGATTATAAGCGGGCCATGGAATACGGGAGAAGGAATACCAGTCTCCAAAGAATGGATATACATACCATGGAGGTAAATAAATACTAAATATTAATCAAATTTCAACTTTCGCATGATTTTTACACCTTTCAAGACAAAAAAAATAAACCATGAAGTTCAAAGAAAAGTTACCAAACCATGAAGATGAAAGGCAGTGAAAAGACAAAAAAATAACAACATGCAAGAACAACTAGAGGAAATGTAAATGTACTTCAAAAAAACAATAGCCACAACCTCTTCAAATATGTACGAGTAATAGAAGGTAAAGGAAACGAACCCTTCAGTATGTTCAAAGAAAAAAGTGGATACACCCATACACAGAAGAGGTCTGCAAGTGCTGGCAAGAACACTTCGAAGCACATCTTAACACCAAATTCCCACACGACCGGAGGCGATGCTAAAAATTCCACAATCGGACCCAAGGGGAATTAACAATAGAGGAAATTTAAAAGGTAATCGCGAGTGCTAAAGGCGACCCGGTGACTACGATGCTGCATAAGATATTCAACACGGCAAATGACTACATAGCCTTTAGGTGTGTTGTAGAATATCCCTTGATACAGCCGATGTAGAACAGTTACTTTTTGGGATGGGAGTGAAAATACAATTAAACTTGCATGGGTCAGATAGAAGAGCTCTTCAAGAAGATACACAGCTGTTTCTCAGTGCTCTCGAAAAATCGGCAAGACAAATAATAACTATATTTATGGAACCACAATGAAAAGTAAAGACTCTTGCACATCTGATTTCACAAAAGTTGTGCAACCTGGCCGATACATTTGTTTTGCCCATTTAAATGATTTCATTGAACGGTGAATATTCGTGCTAGCAGTTGTGCTGGCAGAAATGAGTTATGCCGTTTTCAAAATATTCAGTGATTTTAAACCATCCACATTGCAGAGGATACCTTTCGCACCACATATTAATATCCGTTATAAAGATGTGTTAGCCTTTAAAATTCATATAAGTTCTACATTAATCACAAAGTGGTTTAAAGTGTTGTTTATCAATGATATTGGTCAATACGTAGACTGGTTCTATTTGGCTATTTCATTTCGATTATTCCATGCAAACTATAACCACAATATCCCATCTAGAACCTATTTTGTACAGAATTTTATCGATTACTTAGGTACAACTGCTCTACTCAGACCAGATTATGGCATATACATTAATTTGTATCCGTATTATGTCCTGTGTCAGTTTTAGTGATGTCAGCTACAATGACTGATTTTATGCTACAACGACTGATTCTATGCTACATGACACGATCTCATTGCTGACGATTAAGAAACATGCCTTTGGCAGTGGGATTGATGTACTACGGTATTGATGTTCCGGTATTATGCGTTGTTGGGTTTTTGGGAATCCGGAAGGGTTCTGTCAATTCTGGCAACAGGCTAGTCGTGCATGGCAAAAAAATCGAAAATATCTTTACAATGCCAGGGTAAGCAGGAAACTCCCAACATCATTGGATGAGAAATAACATTAAACCTCGTGAGAGAATTGTGCGCTCCTTCAAAATGGACTTCATAGAAAAAAATAGTCAAACTGCTTAAAACATGTACGAGAAATAGAATGACAAGACTGTCCAAGGACAGTGTGCCACACCTTGCACAACTTAAGTCAACCCTTAAAACTATAAAATGAAACATGTTTATTTGGTATAGCTTTATAACCCGTTTTCACATATCTTGTTTGAAGATAAGTGAAAATACTCGCATCCCTCCAAGTGCACACCTTTATGTGTTTTAACATGCAACAGGAAAATCGAAAACCAAGTAATAACGTTATTATCAGTGGACAGCCCGCGGGCTATACATCGATTATGAACACAGAATATCCAGGTGCGGGTTAGACAACGTTCAGGGGTACACCTATTTCTTAAGCATTAACAACTCGGTGTTGTATTTACCTGTAAAATTCAGTGAAATTACCATTAAATCTGAGCTGCTGCAATGTCTTTCAGGATTGTTTTAAGAAAGACAATTCACACGATTAAAAAAATGAATTTGAATTGAGTTATAACGTGAAATACATGATATTCAGAAATACGACAATTTTAGGGTGCGGGTTAAACACCGGATCCTAATACATAATTTTAGATTTTGAGGGGGAGCAGATTAAACACCGATGCGGGTTATACGTCTGTAATCACAGTAGTATGTACCATCAATGATACAACCAATGAGATAAAGTGTATGCATACACACAATCGGATATATCAATTTGATTTTATCAGTATAATGGTGTCTAAATTTTTATTCAAATCTAGTCTGCTTTTTCAGCCGAACCCCTATTATTCTGATTATGACGTAATAGTCGGCTGTGCAGCCTACTATTTGTTTAAGTTCAATAATAGAGGAACATTATTGCAGGGATATGGATTTCATTAAATCAATAGAATGGTGTGTAAATTTGTACATCACAATCAGAACGACATATGCAATAGGAAAATATAAGCAGCTATAACTTTGCTTATATAAGCAATATAAGCACGAGCTAGCAGTTTTTAGATACCCCAGAACATTGTTAACAATCATACCAAGTTTCATTAAAATCGGCCCACAACTCTAGGAGGAGTAGCATTTACAAGAAAAGTTAACGCACTAAACAATTAAATAAATAAATAAATATATATATTTACATATAAATCAATAACGGAAAAGTGGTGGTACAAACCCCGTCTTGCAAGGCAAGCCGTGGCTAAAAAGGAAAGAAACCCTTCAGTACGGTAAAAGATAAAAGTTGATATACACAAAAATAAACAAAGAAGAGGTCCTCTAGTGCTGGCAAGAACATTTCGAATCACATCTTAACAACGATTTCCACACGAAGCAGAAGCGATGCTAGACCTTGATGGCGATCTGATTATGGCGATGCTGCATAAGATATTCAACACGGTATATGACTCTTCATAGCCTGTAGGTGTGTTGTAAAATATCCCTTGACACAGACGATGGAGAACAGTCAATTTAGGGAATGGGAGTGACAATGAAACCTTCAATGTGATAGCTTTCCAAAAAGAAACATAACTGTTTCCTCAGTGTTTTGTAAAATCACACGGGGTAAGACAAATATCAAATAAATATATATGAACCCACAGTGACAAGGAAATCAAAGAATCTGGCACATCGTGTATCACAAACTTTGTGCAACCTGGTCGATACACTTGTTTTGTCCATCGAACAGTCGAGTCGAACTACGTGCTCGTATTTGAGGCAGAAACAAGGTATGGAAATTTCAAAACCATAAGTGATGTAAACCATCCATACATGCTTTTGTGCAGAGGACTGATTCATTTGCCACCACATAATAATATCCGCTGTAGAGACGTATTAGCCTTCAGATTTGATATAAATTCTACATTAATCACAAAGTGGTTTAACTGGCTAGATATAAACGATATTGTTTTATACTTGTGACTTTTTCTATTTGCCTTCTACGATATTTGATATTCCATGCAAACCTTAGCCACAATATCGCATTTAGATACGGTTTCGTACAAATTTTAATTAAGGACTAAGGTCCAACCGCCCGACTCAGACCAGAGTATGGGATGTCTATTAATTTATATCCATGTCATGTCGTTTGTCAGTTTTACTGATATCAGCTACAATGACTAATTCTAAGCTACATGACACGATCTCTTTGTTGAAGATTAAGCAACATGTTGTCATTGGTCCAGATCAACCCAAATGGTTTGAATAGGAAAGATCCGGGTGTCGGATGTTATAATATATAAGTTGTAAATAGAGAGGAAATATGGTTCTAAACGTGACGTGAGAAGAATTTGAAGACTATGGAAAGTGAGAATATGCATACACCTGGTCTTAAAGTCAGTCATCTGAACACCTGCCGGATTAAGAATGACAGTTCGTGACGAAGGGTATTTTGACAGTAACATCAAAGTGCTAATTAATGCATGGTTGAGTTTCATTGACCAGTTCTCGTGTTCTCACTGACAGCAATCATATGAATATGATAAAGCGATCAGTAAACGGTCACTTTCGATTGCGTGTTGAATATCAGTGTGTATCTATTGTTCAAAGTTTAATATATGTTTTTATTTCATGAAATGAAGAGGGAAAACTGGCAAAAATTTAGAAAAAAGATGCCAACTTCTGAAGATTTAGTCACAATGGTCAGTATAAAATACCGATTTGTTATCAATGTCATTCTTCATTTTCTGCTTTAATAAAAGAGGAACGAAAAATGGAAACGCCTTGCTCATCAAATACGGATAGATTAGTCTGTCCGGCATTAGTCCTAGGTAAGAAACGAAAATTGATCAAATTGGATATTTTAAATGAAGTGAGAAAAAATGTTCTAGTCTCCTTTGAAGAGGCTAAACAAGAAATGGATATTGTTCCTCCAGAAGTAAAGAAAGGTAAGTCAATATAATATTCAATTTCTATCTAAGTTTTATTAAATCAATATGATAAAGTTAATAGTTAATCACTACTTTATTCAATTGTATAGTAACTTTTTAAAAAAATTTCGCAGAGTGAAATTTTAATGTTATTTCAAGCGTCTTAGGATTAATGCTTAAGAACGTTGAATATGTCATGGTTAGGCAGAATAATTATCAAGAATCCTTTGGATTAATAATTTTGTCAACAGTTAAAGGAGATGGTATTCACTGGACTATTGTTTGATAGAAAGATACAAACTGAGAATTGAAATGTGTTGATCAAAAATAAGGAAATGTATATGTTCCATCGATGGTGCATCCTTTTTCGGGATGAAGGAACGAAAAAGCGAGAATAACAATGCTTTCCGTAAACCAGCATTAACAACTTCCGTTTCCGGTGTAAACATCTCAAAATAAATGTGGCTTATAAAATCTAATATAATCTCAGGGGTTTACCTTGGCGGTCGCACGGTCGCGTATGCGACTAACTTTTGAGTCGGGCGACTAACTTTTTAGAGTTAGTCGCCCGACGCGCGACTAACTTTTTGGGTTATTTCGTATATTTTTCCGGGTTCAGTCGATTATTTATGCAGAAAGCTTGTCTATTTTCTCATAAACAAAAATTTCGCTTGCGCCTTCGGCGCATGAATTGAAATGTCGACTTTAATAAAAAATCATACGCATGATATACATTAACATCCGTCGACAGTAAGTATCTCTTATAAGTATTATGTTCGAAATTTCGTCTTAAATTGTTTACGTACATAGGAAATTATTGGGTTGCTATGAAAACATTTTGTATTTGAAAGCTTGAACCGATTAATATAATGGC